>VZTX01029375.1:270919-312902 GCA_013400915.1 Pardalotus punctatus | reverse complement strand
AGAGGACTCTTCTCCCTGGTGGACTGACCCTGACCAAAGGGAAACCCCCATACCCTGCCCCACCCCGGAGATGTTGGTTGTGTGAAAGAGGGAGGGGGGTGAGCTGAGAAATGGCGTCTTAAGAGGGAGAGGGGTGAGCAGAGAAACAGTGCTTTTAGCAGAATTGTGGTGATGGACAGACTAAGGAAAAACCCCACACCCTGCCCCCCACCTGGAGCTGTTGGTTGTGTGAAGGAGGAAGGGGGTGAGCTGAGGAACGGTGTCTTAAGAGGGAAGGGGAGTGAGTGAAGAAATGATGTCTCAAGAGCATATTTTTACCTCTTGTTTATCCTCCAACTCTGTTAGGTTAATAAATGACTTTACAACTTAAGTTTCTCACCTGTTTGCTCATGGTTTTTCGTGCATCCCCTCCCCACCAGTGCCTCATCTCAACTCATGAGTCCAGTGTGTTTGTGTTAGTTTGATTCCTCTCCTCTGCACAGCTGCGGCAGGAGAGAGCATAGAGAGCAGATGTCGTAGGTCCCTGGCATTTGGCCAGGGTCAAACCACGACAGGCCCCCCCAAACTGATTTGGGCTGCAGCAGTTGCCCTGCCAGGAAAGACTGAGAGATCCAGCCTGGCTCATCCTGGAGAAAGATAGCTCTGTAGAGAAACCCAACAGCAGCCCCAAGTCCCTACAGGAAGGTAGCTGAGAAGGCTCTTCAGCTGTGCATGGCAGTAGGGTGAGGAACAAGGAGCACAAGCTGAAATGAGAAAATCAGACCAGATATCATAAAAGGCATTTTGCTCATGAGGACAGTAGGCACTGGAACAGGCTGCCCAGAGAGATTGTCCAATCTCTGTCCTTGGATGTTTTCCAGATCTGACTGTGCAAAGCCTCCTGTGATCCTTTCCTGCTTCTGTTATCCTATAACCCTCTACGAACCTGGACAAAGCCACTTGCTGGTGAAATTCTACTAGAGATCAACAGCCAAAATAATTTTAAAATCAAATAATAAATCAGCTAAGAAACAAAGTTTTCAGTGAAAGAACTATTAATCTATTTATCTGCCAAGATTTTGCACTTAGCTTTTTATCATTTTTCTCTTACTCTAAATTTTAGTGGCATCATATAAATTGATATTCCGGATACCTGGGTTGACTTCCAGAGGTCCCTTTAAGTGTGAATTTTTTGCGCCATCATGACTATTTTCTTTTGTCACCTATGGCCTGTAAAACACATGCATCATTGGAATCTGAGGGAATCATAGCTGAGGCTGAGTCTGGAATGTTTTCCAAAGTCCAGTTTGAAGAAATTCTGTCAGAAACTTGTCACAAGACTTAATAAGCAAATTAGTGGGGCAGAAGCAGCGCTAAATCATTAGCCAGTGGCCAATCAGCAGTGAAACACAATATGCTTCCCTGTGGTTTGCACCACCTGTTTCAGAGAAAGTTTTTCAAGAGCGATACCCCACACCATGTAAGAGTTTATCAAGTCAATTTTATTCTCTGGAAGCTAGAACATGCAATTCTTCCTAATTTATATGAGGATTTATGGCTTTTCAACATATTTAAATTGAAAAATTTGTTTGACCAATATATTATCTGAGAGCCTTAATCTTAAACTCTCCTAGCCTTTGTAGCAAATGTTGTGATCTTATCAAGGAACTCACCCAGACAGCACATAAATGGGATAGTCAAGCAAATTTCACCTGATGGTGATTTAGGTATTAAGACTTTGTCCTCTAAACTATTATGGAACAAAGACACTAACAGGCATCTTTTCCATGTTTACTAAGGTGGAAAGACACATAAAGTCTCTAAGACACATAAACTTGAAAAAAAATTACCATTTTTTTTTACTATTATAACTCACTTCTTACTTATTTAGAAGTTTTCCTTGACACATAAGGAAAAAAATACACCAAGTTTCTAACTGCAAAGATACCTGCTTTGTCTTTAGTATGAAAACAGTAGTTTAGATCTACAGTCTTCAAAACACAGTTCAGGAAGAGATGTGTAGAGACACAACACCTAACTCATGTGAAAAAAAATATGCTCTTACTACATCAGAACTATATTAAAAATGCATGTGCCATTTATTATCAAGACTTTCAAATAAGAATGGCCCAGTTGCAGACAGCTTGAAGGTATAATCTCATACATAACAAAATCACATGAGCAAATGCACTAGAGGAGACAAACCCTTTCAAAGACATCCATGATGTCTGCTGAGGCCTTAGATGATCTGAAAGAGAGCACTCTGCATGCACAGTGTCCCAGAGGAACACGACCCATCTGCCCCAAGCAGTAACTGTCCCATATGTTCCTATATATACATGTAATGGGCAAACTAATGTGTGTAAATCGAGCCAGCTATGGCCTTAATATGACATTTACTACCATCTCTAAGAAAATGAGCTGTTTGCATCTCTCTCTATGGTCTCTTGCATATGACATTTTTTGTACAAGTTATGTGATAAGAAAAACAGGCAAGTGTTGCCTGTTATGCTCTACTAAGGAATTGTAAAATCTTTTATCTTGTTTATAAGTAATTTGCAGAGGTTTTTGTATTCAGCTGCAGAAATACAAAATGAGAAAAAAAAATAAAATTCCCATTTGCATCATAAATACTAGTGCAGAAGCACACAGAGAGTCCTAAACAGTAAATTCACTATTAAAGAGAAAAGAGCTATGAAAGAAAGCCCTACAGTACCTTCTGCTATCACTTTCTTTAGTTCCACTGCCTTCTAAATCCTGAAGAATGGTCTTATTTACCTACACCCTTATCCCTGATTTCTGAGAAATCCTGATCAGAATTGCTATCCATTTGACTGAAGAGATCTTTTAGGGATTTGTCACTATATCTCCTAAATTAACAGGGATATCGCTATCTGAGCAAGAAGTTCCTCAACCATAAAAGGCTAAGCACTTCATTCTGTCTCTGGAGTGTTTTCAAGAACTGTTACCTACAACAAAGGACTCCCATGGATTTGTAAAAATCCCAAAATATATTAAGAGCTCTGTGGGGAGATGAGGAAAAAAAAAAAAAAAAAAGAAAAAAAAAAAGAAAAAAAAGACATTTCAAGGCTATATTCATTCCAAAGAACTTAGAAATATTTTCTAGATTCTAGGAAAAGTACAATGATTTTTTAAATTTGCCTGATTTTAGTCTAACATCCAAGGCTGTTGTTTTCTACATTGTTTAGATAGTGCTGATCGCATTGGTGTTAAGAGCAAGGAAGAATGTCAGTACAAAATGGCTATAATCCTATGGTCTACTGGCGCTATACCATTCATGGTTTTCTTTTCATAAAATATTTTTACCTGAAAAGCACTTAATGAGAAAAACAGCACTTAATGATAAAAAACAATAGATGGTTTCTACATCTAGTTCATATTTTTTAACTGAATATTGAAAATAATATTTGGCAGCTTAGATCAATGCTGAAGCTGCACTCCAATCATTTGCAAACTAGTATCATTTGTAATGACCCAGATCATATTTTATTTCATGAACTTCGCAGAAATTGCATTTAAAAAGCAGGAGCACATAGAGATTTTTGCAGTCAGAATTGACTGAGGAAGTTACAGTTTGGTCACCAGATAATGTCCTTTGCAAGTAATTCTCAATAAAGTGCAAAATAAGTCCAAGGCTTAGTGGTAAGGAGCTGTTACTGTTTTCTTAAGGAAATTTTGTTGACTTTTCTGCTCCCCATGAGCTTTCTCGGACTAGCAAATAATTCTCCTACTCCAACTGCATGACATTTTTAAGAAGCAACATATGGCATCCATTATTTTATCAAAGCTGTGTGCTTGTGGCAGTGGCAAGGCCACCAAGCTGAGCCCCCAAGTTTTGCTTGTTTTAAAATATTGCTGCTATCAACTCTGTGCAGTTAAGACAATTGGCGTACTAGGATTTTCAGGTAATATCTTTTCAGACCTGGTAAGGCCTGTAAGAGGATGACACAAAGTCGTTTGGGTACTGTAAAAACTTTACAGTGCAAAATGACACGACGTTCCCTTCTCTTTGTATTTTGCAATCTCCCATGACAATCAGTACACTGGGAATCGAAGAATGAACAAATCCCACTCCTCCATTCCCCCCTTCCCTCATACTTGGACATCCAACAAAGCTTTCTGGACATCTGGCAAAAGTTCTGTCAAATTGCAACAGCACATATTGAGATCCATGGCACAACACATAATAATTCTGAATTTTGAATAAACTTACAGTCTCTTAACACACCACATGAGTTGCAAAGTAAACTTGTCTGTGTACATCTAGGAGATCTTAAGACGTGGGCAGATGATGCTGTGCAATATATAAAAGTGCAGTAAGGACTGATGCATTCTGGATGGATCCACATATTTCTCCCTCCTGGTATCTCCTATGCCTTCTTATTTTTATCCAGGACTTCTTTCAGTCATCAAAACCAGACTCCACAATGGAATAGGGGCAGAGTAATAATATATGGGAGACAATACAGTGACCCCCTCCCGGCCCCCCCAGCATAATATTCCTTGAGAGTGAAGTGATTTTTAAAGGGAAATTGTATCTTGTAGGTAAAAATTTTCCTCCCAGGCTGTTCCCAGGCAATACAATAATATGTTTGGCTCACCAGGGGCAGGAGCAGAGGCAGAATGCCGTAAACTGACCCCAATTTCAAAGCCTTTTGTATTTCTCTAACTGTTCTTATAAAGTATTCTATGGGATTCCACTAATTGAACCCAATGGAAAAGTCATTCCCAGGGCTTAATTCTCACTAGCAGATTCTTTTTGTTTCAGCCAAATGTGTTGGCAAACCATGCAAACCTCTGTAACATTACCTAAGTATTTTTAGATTAATGGGACAAAGGCAAACTTATTAATAACACATCATCTTGCATGTCAGCAGCCTGTTCCCATGGAAGAGGCTGAGGCATCTGCCAAACTATTGCAGAAATCTGCAGTCTGTCCCAACATGTTCAAGGTAGGATGTCTTGGGGGAGGCAGGGGAGGCAAACACCTGCAGTCCACACCAGGATATTGTTTATTTTCCCAGAGGCAGCAGCAGCACCTACTGAAGAACCAGCATCCTTCTCTCCTTGTGCCAAAACACAGGCCTGAGTGTGGCTAGAAAGGGTTAGCATGGTGTCGTGGTTTAACCCCTGCCAAGCAGGAGTTGAACTTACCTGGGATGTCAGGCCACTGGAGGACTCAGCCAAACCTATCCTTTAAGTGCTGCTTGTTTTGAACTTCAGAGTAAATAAAATTCCTTACCTTATGTCAAGTGATGATCTGAGCTGGCATCCCTTGGAAGGCCATTGGACTTCTGAATATAAATAGAACAATTTGCTCCTTCCCACTCATATTACACAGATGAAAGTCAGTCCCTCCAATCACACCCTTGTGGTGAATAAGGAATCCTGCTTCCCCATTCATGTCATTGCTTCCCCTCACTTACTGGCGCTCTAAACTTTCCTCATCAGTCATATTCCCTAGAAAAGTGTTAAAAAGGCAGGCACCAATAAACTCCTCCTGCTGTAGCAGATAAAGGATATTTGACAATCTATGTGTGTCAACAGCTAAGGACTGCATTTGCCCCTGGAAAGTGTATGAAAATGCATGGAAATCACCTGAGTAAGGTAAGGGTAGTCTGCATTTCTGACTTCAGCATTAGACAGCCGTGAGAAGCGGCCTTCCACCTTTCCACTCCCAGGAGGCTTAAACAGATTGTCACACTCTTTTTTGCAAAAAAAAGTGTATTTGCTTAAAGAATTATCCTGCTGTGCATGGAATACTCCTTTAAGAAACCATCCATTTCCTTTGGTGTACCAGGAACTAAGGATGAACTTTCGGACACCCAAGGACTTTAAGTTATGTGGAACCAAGAGACTGGTTAATCATAAATAGTTGTACAGCCCTACCATGACAGGCTAAAATTATCAAGCAACACCTGATGATCTATTCTATATTTCATTGAGTTCTTTTTCCCCCTAGCAGAGAAAGCCTTTTCTTTTTCCAATTTGTTTATTTTGGAATATTGTTCAGCCAGCATTCTACATGCCAAAATAAGCATGTTCCACACTACAAACTCTTTTTTTCGAGGTGGGTGCCTAGGTTTTCAAATTTATCCCAGTCACAAGGGGCATTTATAGATTACAGCCAACATTGCTACCGAACTAGAGACAACATAGTCCAACCAATACTCTCCTTTTAAGAACTATTCATGCCCTCCAGCAGCCTAGACAAGGGTAAGCCATTCCATGTGTTCCTAGGTTGCATCCAGAAAGTCATATAAAATTTGGAATGTAGGACTCTTTCTCTCTTTTTTTTTTTTTTTTAAATAGGTCAAAACACAATACAGGGGAATATTTATATCTGTGTGTCTCTGTGTTATTTGAATTAGGTAAAAGATTACTGCTCAAGCCTGTTAAGGTAACCTTGGCACATGCACATCTAAGCGAAGATTCGTATGATGTATCAGCTGCTGACTTTATCTAGCAGACATGAAACACATGCTTTGAAGGACTTTGTGCTGATCCTAACAACACATGAGTTTAACAGACAAAAACAGAGAGGTGTCATATTCTGTGGAGATCAAATTTAAATTAATTCAATGTATCTCAGGCTCATGTCCTTATATTATTACCTTGTTGTGATGTTTCAGATTAATATCTGTGCTGGCATTATATTTTTATTGCAGCTCTGTGAGTCCATGGGGATTCCTGACAAGATCTTCTATTTCAATACCTCCTCAGTGTTTCCCAGTGTCAGCAGGAATAGGACACACATCTTTCTCAGAGGCTAAAGCTCCTTCTACAGCTCTCAACAGTGAATTGTTTGCAACACCCACTTTCCTATCAGTGAATAAAGGGGCCCATGTGTGCGTTGGTTAACTCACAACACATATCAAATACCTGAAGCTCCCTGGCAAGAGTTTTCAAGGATACTGCTAGATATGTTTCCCTTATTTCCACAGCTCATTGCAATAAAATGTATTCCAGTGTTGCAAATGTAGGTTATTCAATTCCAATATAAATATACATTGTTCCAGTTTTCCATATGTAAATTACCTCTTTTTATACACAAGATATACAAGAATGCTAACTTTTCTTAGATGCCTCATTCAATCAAAGGCTGAATCTGTTGTACTTAAAACAAAACAAGTTAAATATACAAAACAAAAGAAAATGTCTTTAAAAGGTTGTTTCCGTATTTACATTTCTTAGAAATTTTGGATCTTAAGTAGAATCATATAAGGACTGTTTTTATTAAATTTTGGTGTCATAAGTATCAGAAATCTCTCAGGAAACCCTTCGGGGCATTGCAAGAAATCAGGAAAAACATATACAAAGTGTGTCAGATTAGGTGTTCAAACTTAGCCTGTTTTGTGCTCTGAAATTTTTGAGGTGTGAGTAATGACTGATATCCTGATGTTATTTCATTGCATTTGCTCAGCCATGACTTGTATCTTTCTGCAGCATCAGCAACAACAAAAAATATTTTTGGCAGTATTTTGGAAGTCCCAGCAGCCAGGGTCACACTGTTCAGTGAGAGACTCCATTGCTATATTGGAAAGTACAATAACCATCTGCCTCCAAAGAAAACAGTGACCTGCAGAGTGCCAGCAACCTCATATTGTTACAGCTTGGAGCACTCCACCCTTTTGGGATGCACCAGGTCTGAGCTGCAGAAGGGTGGGAGTGAGCTCGCTGCGCACAAAGCAAGGCTCTCATCAACAGGAGGTCAAAGTGAGGCAAAGAATCCTTCTCAGGAAAGCCAAAAAAATATATATGCTCCCTCCCTTCCAAAGGCCAAGCTATGGCAGATTTTTCCCATGGGTGTTGCATCTCAGCCATTAACAAGGGAAGCTTCTGGGATAAGGGTCTCATGAGAAGGAGAAAGATTGAAATTGTTCTGGAAAAATGTATTATGTGGTCTGATTAAATAAAAAGATGTGCTTCAGCATTTTGGCCAATACAAATGGCAGCTTGAGAAGTTAGTGATTAAATTGCAGTTTAGGAATTTGTTCCCAACTATCAATTATTTAATTCTCACAGCTTGGAGAAATATGAACCATTTCAATCATGCTGCTAGCTAGAAATAAGGAGCCCATTAAAGCAGATATTTTCGAAACAGTAGAGTTCAAAAGAAACTCTTAAGGGAAAGTGTTATAATTACTATCAAAATGGCAACTGCACATCAACAGTAAAGGAGAAAAGGTTTCCTTAATATGCAAGAACTAATTTGAGTATGTGCAAAGCAGAGAGAGACAGATGGCTTCTATCACCACAAATAGAATAAACTGGCAAAAATTATCACCTACAGAGACTGATGGACTCAAAATGAACTGATAGCTTTCACATATAGTAACTCTAAGAGGGAACAGATAGTCATTTCACGTAAAAATAAGTTTCCCAGACAGCAAGGCTAGTAGTTTTGTTAGCAAAGTACTGAGCAAGATTCCAGAGCTGCTTGACAGCATTACAGTGATCTTCTGAGTGATCTCATCTGTGATGCAATTAAGTGATACATTATCAGAGCCATCAAAGAGTAAAAAAATGTTGACTTTAAGGTCTCAAGCTCCTGAACTACATCATAAGGCCAGAAAAGAGATTTGGAGTTGAAGTTTTTTGCCAATCATAGGCATTGGCATATTATATACCCTTAAATGTTGAAAAATATTACACTACCTACACAATAAATGGACACAAAAGCAGAATAACACTAGTATATTTTTTTCTGACAAGGATAGTTTTAATATCACTTAATAGAGATTCATTAATATACAGTAGAGAACAATTTATTCCTCCAGATATGCAGGAAAATGAGCGCAGTATTTTTGCTAAGCATCTAGTAATAATATTATCCACAGAGAATGAAAAATTGAGAACCTTTACCTATAACAACGACCCATTTTTGACAATAAGTAAGAAATAACCTAAAAAAAAAAAAAGAAAAAGTAAAAGAGATACATCAGTATTCAGCAGCAGAATATAAATATTTTCAGAACAAAATATCCTTAGGGGGTGATTTGAGCCAGTCTTTATACAAGTCACCTGGAAGATATCACTATTGAACATCCAAACTTGCAATCATATTTTTAAGACCCTGAAGTCAATATGTTATTTAATGCATTGAAAACATGAATACTAAGCAATAAATCACACACAACTTGTCACTTCAGCTTTTTGTGAAGTTATGTAGCTAGTATATGCTAAACTGGACAGCACACATTCCCAGTTTAAACAAGGAAAGTGGGCAGAAGCTAAAATGCTCTCGACTCCTGGTGTATTCCTTACTCTTCCTCTGCACAAATGTGTGCAGGAGAAAAGACCTGTGAGCCTGTCTAGTTTAGCCTGTGCCTGTGGAAACACAATAAATGGAACAGGGAGTGATGGACCTCTGGGGTGAGATATTGTTATGTAAGGATTTTTGGGGGAGTTTTTGGTTTTTGTTTTAACAAATAAACTCAGTCCCTGAAGTAACATCAGAATTTTCCCCATCCAGTTGCAGCATTATAGTAAATTCCTTGGTCATAAACAACATTTCATACAGTAAATTACTTCCATATATTATAAAAACATAATAGCTGCACCTAGGGAATGACTGCTGATGTCAAGAAAATTCTGCTTAAGATACACAGAGCACCAATTTTGCTATCTTACTTAAAACTCCCTACCAGGTAAAACCTTTGAAGTAAATCTTTCTTCTCCTCATATAAAATAGATAGGAAATTACTGTTCAGTCAAACCTGTGGGTACATAAACATACAGTCTCTGCTGCAGCTCATTGCTAAGCACACAAAAATATATCATGGAAAAAGGAGAATGGAGGAACAGTCACATCAACTAAAGATTCATTTTGTGTTGAAGTTTGCATTTTTGTGTACAATGGGAACGCTGCAAGGTAATGATGTTGAGAGAGAGAGAAAACCTCTGCCCACAAAAACGCAGAATTTGAACGAAGAGTATTGCTGGGGAGGGCAGGCTGGGTCACTGAAAGGCCTCCATTTGAAACTAAAATTTACACCTCTTTGAATCATTCCCCTGTTAAATGCTGTCTTTATGCTTTAACAGTGCTGCCTGTCTAAACTGACAGGGCAATATGGCTCCACTTTGTATTATGGGCCACATCATAAAAGAAAATTGTTGTATGGCAATATCCAGAGGGTAGTGGTCAATGGTTCAGAGTCATGATAGACATCAGTGACAAGTGGTGCCCCTCAGGAGTCTGTATTGGGACCAGCCTAATTTAATATCTTCATAAACACTATGGATGAAGGGATTGAGTGCCCCCGCATCATATTTGCTGACGACACCAAGCTCTGTGGTGCCACTTCTGTGTGACAGACTGGAGAGATTGATGTCTCAAGACCTTGTGAGTGCTTGTGTGGGGAGGAAGGGGCAGTTTGGGCCTGGCCTTGGTGAGGCTGTGCCCTTCTCCTCGCCCCCCAGTCCCAGAGCCTTCCCCAGCAGTGGTTGCCATCACTGGCACACTGGAGGCAATGTTCCACACCTGCCCCTGGAGCCCCTAACTCATCTCCTAAGTGGCAAAATGACTGGAAGTCCCACGTGGGGGAGAGGCCCAGGAAGGCCAAGGGTTATTTTTAAAACATTATTAAACATATTATTAAAACATGAGTCAAGCATATATCTTGACCCTCCCTCCTCTATCCTCTGAACACCCCTGGAACCCCAGAGCTGGTATCTATATGTGTCCTTATCTATACCTTTTCTTTCTCTTTCTAATTCTCTTTTCTCAAAATTTTTGAGTAACTTAAAATCAAATGAGCTTGGAGTTTGCTAAGTTCAGCGGGCCAAGCTAATTCTTTGAGAAGTGTTTTGCATTGATTAAATGTTGCACTAAACCTTTTGCCAAAGTTCTCTGATTTTCTGAAGTTGCTAGTAAAGTCTTTTCTTGTTGTTTTCACCTCTTGAGGATATCTTGTCAGCATTTCTCCTGTATGTCTAACTCATAGTACAACAGTAAGCCCTTTTAGAAGCCTTGTTGGGCATGTTTTTTGGGGCCTTACACACCTGAAGGATGGGATGCCATCCAGAGGGACCTGGACAAGCTAGAGAAGTCGACGTATGAAAGTCTCATGAGGTTTAACAAGACCAAGTGCAAGGTGCTGCACCTGTACAGGAGTAACTCCTGTATCAATCCAGGCTGGGGAATGAATAGATCAAGAGCAGCCCTCCTCATAACCAAGTGGTCAATCCCACACTTCCTCAGTACATGAGACAGTGTCTCTTTGACAAGCTCCTCTTCTTGGTCTAAGAAAAGGAATTTCATGAAAAGCAATGCTTTTTTGGAAAATAATTTTGACAATGCAGCATTGAAAATCTTATCAAGCAGGCACTATGTTAAGGAAGAAATAGAACCAAAAGATTGAATTGTGCTGTGTATTCTTTCACAAAGCAAAATCAATTAATTCACACAAATGCAGCATTTCACTCCCAGAGCTTCATGGCATCTAAAAGCATGAATAATGGTATAAATGTGTTAACTGGCTCAGCAGTCTACAGAATTTCTAGCAGGTTTATTGTACCCTGCTGAATATCAAGGTCAATGAAGAAAGCTTTGTGTTTGAGGATGACTTAGGTGTGCACCAGACAATTGCTCTGCCTCATCAGAGTCAGATTTCTTTTTAATCAAGACTTGAACTCTCAATTTAGCAGGAAAGGAAGTGGAAAGATAAGCTCCTTTTTCTGTACTCTGTTATCTGCCATGCAACACTGAAGGTTTTGCAACATCAGGAAATACAGATGTTGTCCTTTAGAAAGCAACCTTTCTAAACACTTTTGCATTTGAGATTTCTGCATTCTTTTCATCAAAATGCTATTAAAAACCAGTTACAAAGGTCATAGTTTACACTTCATGAAGGAGACCTATTTGAAATCTGCTGAGGTCACTTAAGGAAGATAAACACACTTTTTTAGTGTGTTTATCTTCATTAACTTCATTAATTTCAGCCAAATTTTCCTTATTCTGTCATCCACATCAAGACTAAATTGCAGGCCTACTAAAATGCTCTAATGAGTTCTGAGTATTTAATTGCAACTTAGTTAATGCTCAGGTGCCAGTTAACAGCAGACACCTCCGTTTGCTGATTTCCAAATTGTTAACCAAAACTGTTACTAGTGTTAAGAGATAATGATAGACACACCACAGCATAGTTAAATGTGTTATATTTCAGTTCACTTTCCCACTACACTAAATACATGTTTGGGGTTTCTTTGTTCTTTTTTGGAGGGTTTCTTAGCGAGGCAGAAAACATGCATTTTAAGTCAGAACCTCTGAACAAGGAGGTGATGATGTCTACTACCCCTTACATAACTAAAAGATGCTTCAACTGCTGATCTTCTAGATGGTTTCAGCCTACGGACAGAAAAGCAAGTCTTGCTGCTTGTCCCTTGACCTTTATATTGTCCATACATCCTCAGAATTCAGGTCATCTGCTTAGCACATTCTTTCCAGGCACTTGGGCTCCACTATAATCATGGGTTCCTTCCAATTGAAATAATCTATGTGTGTATGTGGTTTTATGCATTTAAACTCAGTGCTCAGATTAATGTTCCCTGAGACTCCTCCGTTTGTTGGAAAACTCTTAACTAGCTAAGTCACCTTTTGATATTCCACAGAGCCTCTGAGTTATCTCCTTCTATGGGTCCCATGAAGTTTTAAGAGACTCCTTGTGTGTGGTGAAAATGAGTAAACAGAGGATGGTGCACAGTGTTTTGCTCTGTTTACAGCTAGGGAAAAATGGCTGAGAACACTTTGCACTGCTTTGTAGTGATGTTCAGGTGGGCTGGTTTGTTTGGGGACAATATTTCACAACAGCACAACATCAGCTGAAATTCCATTCTGCACTTCTTAACTACCTCTGTCATCTCATTATTTCAGAGATTGCAGCAGTCTTAGTTTTCCAGTGATTGCTTTATAACCTCTAACAGACTCTATATACTAATTAAATTGGAGGTTAGAGACAGTTCTAAGCTAACAGTGCAAATTAAGCACAGGAGAACTGCTAATGGTCTGCTATCAGAGCAACTCTATTCTAATGTCAGACTCTCTAACCAGAAAAAAACAGTAGTTTGGGGTTTTGTGAATTTCAGAAATGGGAGGAATACCAACCCACACAGAAAAAAAATATGTTCTTTATTAGCTTTGTATTGACGATCCTTTGAAAGCCTTGAGTCATAAACAGTCCTAATGACTAACAAGTAATAAAAATCAATGATATGTGTTTTCTAGGAGAGTGAGCTTCTACTTACTCTTCAAAGCTGGTATCGTATGGTCTGAGAAGTCTTTATATCACCATACAAAACATGCACCCATGCACACTGCGTGCTCTCAGACAATGCACCCGGTGTTGTATCGAGGGCTTACCCAGCAGAGGTGTCAAATACAAATCAACTAAAATCTATCCTTTGGGATTGTTCATATAAGGTTTTTCCTTCCCAACCCTCTTTGGAAACTGGTCCTCACAGTGGCTTGTACTTTCTACCTGAAAAAAAAAAAAAAAAAAAAGAAAAACCAAACAAAAAACAACAGTATAAAGCAATTGATTAGGGAGAAAAATATATTTAAATTAAAAAATCTTGTCTTAAAAGGATTTTTTTTTTTGTTTGACAGCTGAACAGTCATAAGCCTGCATAGTTTTTTCTCTAAAGGCTTGATCATCCCTAAATCTAAGCACACTTCTGAATTATTCTCTAACTGAAAAGATAGTTAATTTCTAGATTTGGAGAAAAAATAACACTATAAAGGAACCTTTTGAAGTTACTTCCAAAAAAACCCCTTATTTTAAAAAAAGTATATTTATTTATTTGCTCTCTTACTTTTTCTGTGATTTTTTAAAAATAATTTCATTAACCTACATTTTAAAAGCAGTAACATTAAAAATATTTCTTCAAATCACTGGGTTTAAAATGTAATGATATTTCACTTATTTGTGTATAATATATGTCAGAAGCAGCAGAATGTTTTAAAGTGTCACTCAAATTAGCAGGCATTGAAAAAATATAAATAGAATTTTTTAAATTCTGAAGTTTGAATTTGGGGTTTTTCTTGCTTTTCTTTCAAAATATTCTAGGACAAATATGTCATTTTACTTCTTTTTTTTTCTTTTTTTCTTTTTTTTTTCAGGGAAACCTTTTTAACTTTCACAAGTTCACATTAGTAAGGACAGACTGAAATAAATGTTATGATGTAAAGAGAAACTTTTTTTTACATGCCATTATAGTGAAAGATTATAATGGTTTTCTGCCAGTAGGTTTTTGCTGTTGTAATGACAGCTTTTCCTAATGTACCTTGATGTGTCCAAAAACCAAACCCCAAAGCAATGGAAGACTCAAATAGTCTCCATTCATAGAGAAGGGTCACAAGAGAAAATGGCAACTGCTGTCCTTGGCAGGGGTCACTCTGGTTTCTGGAGAGAAGCTAAATCTGTGAAAGCGCTTTCTCTGGGGAGCAAAGGGATTTGCTGTTTGGGACAGCATGTGCCTCCACTGTTGTAAGAGACAAAAGTAATTACCAGACAGGAATACTCCAAGCTCCTGATGCTGAACAGTTCCAGGAGAAACCAGAATCTGAGATCTTAAAAGATCCAATATTTTGCTAGAGAATAGTTGGATATTTGGACAAAGAAATGGCTTTGCTATTGGTCTTTTTTCTTCCTTGGTGAATGAAATAGGCACTCATGCTTGTTTCTGGTTAATAACCTGGATTTCACCCAAGACATACCTGACATATCTCATCAATGTCATCTGTTAAAGGATACAGCCCATGGTGCCCAGGATATGGACTGACTCTGCTGAGGAAGAAACAATAACTGTACTTTTCTCTAGATTTTCCCACTTCATAAAAGAAGTAGAGGGAAGGAATATGAAAGTAGAATTTTCCCTCTAAACCAAACAAAAAGAAAAAAAACTTTTAAACATTTACAATAAATATGTAGAACTGTCGGTGAAACAAAATGTTGTGTTTCTGTGAAATTACAAGGATTCTTCTGTGTTTGACTGTATCAGTGAAGGTTACAAATAAATTTTTCCAGAGCCCCATAGGTCATTTTTCTATTTGGAAACTACTTTTTTTTCATCATCACTCTGTTGATGATGAAAAACTTCTAGATCTCTTGCATGGTTTTTCTACACTTTCAAGTCTTTACTGTATTTGTGCCAATGATAAGAGGGGTTGTTTACAGATATTTGTTATATTCTTGCAATAAAATGCAACCACTTCCAACCACAAGTCTCTCAAAGTCAAATCTCACCTGCCAAAAACAATTCAGTTTTTCCACTCACTTTCCAGTCACTGGGATTTCTCTGTCAGTCAGATTCTTGTGACTAAGTCTTAGCAGTTGTCTAGAAGGTGACAGCAATTATGGATATCACCAGATAAGAGCTAGCAACACCCAACAGGCTTTTGTAACCTATGGATAATAGCAACACATTGTCAAAATTTGTGTTCAGCAAGTCCCTGTGAAACAAATTTCAGAGTAAGTATTATACTGGTGTTTTTCCAAATATCATAATTGATAGATCAAGAAGGTCACATGAGTCCTGTTTCAGCAGTGTGTTTAAGCAAGGCACCCAAGTTTAAGATTGTAGGTTACCTTGTCCTTAGGTACCTCACTGCCCTTCCTTGGGTCATAGTGAAAGAACTTATTACAAAGTTACGATAGATTCTTAGCTCTGAATTTCGTGCCTTTTACACTACAAAAGCTCACCCTTAACCTTCCTGTAACAGGGATTTTTCATTTAATTCCCCAGAGGGTTAAAAGACTGATGATCTAGTGGTAAGAAGGGCCATATAAATGTTTTTCACATTGAAAACATGCCTACCCTGGAATGTGGTTTGCAGAAAAAATGTTGCCATATGTTGAAGAACGTCTTCATATCTGTTTTTATTTCTTTAATACCTTCCAGACAACAAAACAGGACGTGGTTCTTATCAGAGATGGAGTTTAAGTAGCCATACAACCACTGATACTTGACTGTCATGCCTGCATCTGACCACTGCTGTAACTCAGGCTCCAGCAAGAAGAAAACCTATTATCCTTCCATATTGCTTTTATTGTTGTGGTGCACTGCATGAAAACATCTAATCTAGGTGAACTTCCAATTAATTTCCAGGGTGTGCAGACCACTTCTAATCTCCCCTGGGAAAACCCCTGTCAAATTGAAACAAGTAGACTCATGATCAGATGAAGTGTATTACTAAAATATATTTGACATCATCAAAAATGTTATGGGGTTCTTTTGCTTTCTAAGGTTTATGAGTTACCTGCGGTAAAAATTAAGTATTTTGATTAGGAGAAAAAAAAGGAAACTACTTGATTAATTTGGATTCAATTATCATTAGTAGATAAGAAAAATATACAAACAAGTTAGGCATATTTTTCAGTGATCTTCTAATTTAGCAAAACTAAAATGAGATAATGATAACGTTTGCCAGTTTTCAAAAGTGATATGCTTAAATAGAGAAGTGTGAAGAACTTGCTTGAAGTCTAGCATTGTAAGAGCAAAAAGTGTCCAAGGTGTATTTAAATCCTTCTTTTCAGGGGATATTGTTTAGGGCTTGCAAGAGCTCTGCTGGGTCATATCTCCTACATACTGTGGATGTCTTTCCCCCTGCATTTGAGTGCCCAGGTAATCATGTCATCTTAAAATATTTGGAGCAAATTACATTTAGGCTACTCCTGCTGCTGAGCGAGCTCTTCTGTCACCTACTTAGGTGACAGAATTTTGATGGAACATGAATGGTGGCTCAGCTCAAGTGCTGAACTTATGGCTCTCATATTTACCACTCCAGGGATGTGATGAGATGGCTGTTTCATCAGACGGAGCTTTTGTCATTTAGTTGTGAAAGTTAGTAAACAAATAAAGGAAGAAGTCGCAATTACAGCTTTTGTTTCCTGAGATCAGCCATCTTTAACTTAGCAAAAAATGGAAGTCTCTTATCATAAATTCAGCTGATAGCTCTGTTCAATATTTAACAACATGTAACAACATTTCAATCTTAGTGTAATAAATTATGATGTTTTAGTGTAAAATGTCATAACGGCTTTATCAGCCTTTATTAGCTGCATTAGAGATATTTTTTCCAGTTTGTTCACAATTACAAGTGATTTTGTCTGCATAGATTTCATACAGTCTTTAACAAGATTTGTATAATTGATTACTACCTTAAAAGACAGTTAAAAGCTACAACACAAGGGCTAACTGGTATTCTTAACCCCTAGAAATTAGTCTTGTTGAGTGCCAACCATGAATAGCACAGACTGTGTGTTGCACTGCTTTTTGCTGAATCTTGTGGGATAAGTGGATCACTTTCTGCCAGTTCTGTCAACAGTTTCCACGGTGACATTATGAAAACCAACATCTCTCAGGCCGAAAGCAAACTTCACACATTTTGAAATAAATCATTCTTGGCAGCTTGTATCAAATCATGATGGAAAAACTTGTGGGAGTTCAGTCCTTCCTGCTTCTTTTCTGGAGTCCTGTTGTCTGATTAAATGCCCCACATAACTGATCCAGAGGGCTCCTCACTTTTTAAATCCAATGGACAAGATGGATGTCTGGAGCCAGGTTATACTTTTGGCGAATCAAACTGAAATATTCCTTTCCCTTTTTGAAAGGCTGAAATTTTATTAAATTCATCTACTCAGGTAAACTGAGATATTAGATCCTCCCCTCATTCAATAATTCATGTCTTTGTAACACCTAGGTGCTGTTGTCAGAGAGAACCATTACAGTGTAGTACACAACCAAATCTAGGTGAATCTTGTCCTGTCAAAGTATAAAAAGGTTTAGTCCTATGTAAGACACAATTTTACTCACTCTTGTTAAATAATGATGTAAAGGGCCAAGTTTGAAAGTGTTTGGGGCTCTGTGAAGACAAAATGGGCTTGTGTTGCCTCTTTTGAAACAAGTCAGGTTTGTTGGTAGATTAACTGCTATTCCATAGTGGTTTGTGATTTATATCACAGGGGCCTACATTTCTGGATAGAAGCCATTTTTATTATTGCAGGAATTTACAGAGATAATCTCAGGACTACAGATCCCTTTAGACAGGCATTTCAGACATGATTAAATGCCCTTGCTAGAAACAAAAATCTCTACTTAGTGCAATGGGTTTCACATGGACCCTAAAGCCATTCTTTTGCTCCCATTCCACTGGCAGAGAGATATCTCATCACCTTCAAACAGCTCCACTAGTCTGTTGTTTTCCCCAAAGCAGTATAAGATCCAGTTTTACTTCATGGATCTTTAACTATTTGGATCCCTAATGGAACATGCAGGCACAGAAAGTCAGGAAACTGGCAGATTTTTATTCTGCGATGCTAATGCCACTCTCTCCTGGTCAAATTGACCAGTAACTGATCTGCAGTATCCTTGTGCTCTCTGCTGCAATGGAATGGGAGAGAAAGTCAAGAGATAAACATTGCCTTCCTTTACAAAAAAAAAAAAAGAAATATGAGGGAAGACTGTCTATATTGCTGACAAAAATCCTTAGTGGTTGGACATTTTTAGTATGACAGCTGCCAAACTACAGCACAACTCCTCAAGGACTCAGTAAAGTGTTTGAGAAAAACTTGGCATTCCCGCTTCTCATCTGAATTTGCAGCTTGTGCCCATTTCACAACTGCTCCCACTTGAAGAATGTTCATCTACAAACTGGTATTTCAGGTCCTTCATGTTTAGGATCTGGAGATATTAGACCCGTTAAAGACAGGGCTGACTCTCATCTGATATTTGTGTCCTAAAGGGCAAGTGGTTTCAGGGACATATCCAGGTAGGATCATGCTGAACCACCTTGGTAAAATGCTGTGAGCAGTCAGAGACAGCAAGCATTGACTTGCAATGGTGAGTTACATGGTGAACTTATGGCTGCATACCAACATATTTCCCTGCACACTTCCCTGAGGGAAGGGAAAATTTTCCAACAGAAAGCTAATCACTGCCACCACTTCTGGCTTATTGCAAAAGCCAGCCAAGCTGCGTGAGTTTAACTGATAGCAAAATAGATCTCTCTGCATGCAGCAGTTTTTGTTTACCATGTGTAACCACACAATTGAAAGATATGTGAGGAAAAAAACCACAGCAAATAAAATAGTTGCTATTAAGCTTGGACTAGAGTTGTCAATGAATATAGGGAATGTGTTCTGGTACTCTGTGGCATGCAGCATTGTCAGATCCTCTCTCAGCTTGTAGATTAGGTACATTTGTAACACCTGAGGAGTACTAGAGCAACACCTCACGTCAGTGGCCAGCCAGGAAACTGGAACTGGAAGAGAAGGCACTCCACTCTGCCCATGCCTGAGAGCAGGAGGTCTGCACAGTGCAGCAATGACAGCAACCACAGGGATAACAGCAAGGTGTAAACCCATGCAAAGCTCCTTGGGCTTGGGCATGTCAGTGCGTAGAGGAGAACCATCCCCTGGTGTTCCCTCCTATAGCTGAGGCAGGTGCTCCAAGGTCTTGCCAGGTGACCCTGACTGCAGTAAGCCTCTGCTCCCAGTTGCAGCAGCCACTGAAGGCTGCTATCAAACAAATGTAAGGAAAAAAATCTGAAAACTGTCAGTCATATAGCACAGCCATTTCTTCAAAGAAGCAATGGTGTGAATGTTTTCCAAGCAAAACAAAAGCCACACTGCCTACTCTGCAACTTGGAGCTCTGCAGTCAGGTTGAAAGAGAAGGGATTTGAAAAGGGATTTTAAGAGAAATGAATTAAAAAAATGTTGGAGACCACATGGAAACATCTGGAGAGCAGGGCTGTGTTTTGGCTTTGGCTTATTTAACCTTTTTTTTTTAGCTGTGTTGGCTGGGGAATAACATGGGACTAGAATAGCTTTTCTGAGACAACATAAGAAAGGCTAAAGCGGGAACACAGGAGTTTTTGTGTTTACACAGGAGCTTAAGGCATTGGCACTTCCAGGGCTACAGTGGTGTGAAGGTTTGAAGGCCAAATGTTCCTGCATAAAGTACTCAAAAGTAAGAAGCGTTTACAAATTATAGGTGTCCCCACAAGAAGATAAAAAGGGAAAAAAAGCTTGGAGGAATCAAATGAAAACTTAAAATTTGGACCCTAAGTTTTTACATTGAAAAGTGTTCCACCACAGCAATTTTAAAGAGGGAGAGAAAGAGATAAAGAACTTCAGAGTAGCAAGTGGATGTTCGTGTGTGGGTGAGTTACACCAATGTAGTGGATTAATTACAGAGTTTAACCTTTCCCATTTTAGGTGGGCTTAAGTCACATTTTTTAAACTACTAGTGTGTGATATAACCCTCAGGCCATCAGGGACAATAATAGACGTCCAGCTATGACAGGGGTTTTCATGACGAAATAAAAATTTTGGCAGTTTTCCAAAACTTAATCTAGGACAAATGTAATCATTTCTGACAGAAACAAGAATAAAATAATGCTTCAGTGATTCAGAAAAAGAAAAGAAAAGAAAAGAAAAGAAAAGAAAAGAAAAGAAAAGAAAAGAAAAGAAAAGAAAAGAAAAGAAAAGAAAAGAAAAGAAAAGAAAAGAAAAGAAAAGAACCACACACAAATCACAATTAATGTTTCAGGTACAACAAATTTCTTAGTGACATATGACAAGATAAAAATGAAGTCAAATTCTCGAATTAAAAGGTATATTTGGCTTAAAAATAACAATCTCTTCCCACCCTCTGTTAATTTCTCTGGCAGATGTACTGTAGGAATATTTCTGCACCACACACTTTTTTTTTTTTATTTTCCACCAAATATGTCAGTTCAGCACCTTTTCTTACAAAATCATAAAGGCTTGAGTCCTTCCTCAGACACCTGCAAAGCTCAAGGCTCTCTCCTCAGGGTCAACATCCAATTTCTGTGTTGATTCTTCCCCACTGCTACTCATCCAAAGCCTTTGGGTCTGGTAGGGGACAGGAATAGAAATTATAACCAGGGAAAACATGAATGATCATCCAATTGGTTTGCTGATGAGGTCAGCTCTTTGTTCTTTTTCTCCATGTCAGGGTACAAATTAGAGGAGAACATGACATTCAAGCTGTAATGTCTGTATGGACAAACACCCAAGATAAGGGAGGAAAAACAGAGGGGGAGCCAGTGAGCCCCATGAAAATACAAAGCAGATGAGTTACTCTACTGAACTCTCTAAGTTTTGTTTATTAGCAGTCAAGAGAAGTGAATATAGAAATAAAACACCAGTTATCTTGGTCTTCAGTGAAAAAATCACAGAATCACAGAATGGATCAGGTTGGAAGGGATCGCAGTGGGATGCCCAGTCCAACCTTCCTGCCCAAGCAGGGTCATCCCAGAGCACATGGCACAGGATTGTGCCCAGACAGTTCTTGAATATCTCCAGTGAGGGAGACTCCATTACCTCTCTGAGCAATGTGTTCACAGTCGCTGCACAGTGAAGAAGTTCTTATTCATGTCCAGGTGGAACTTCCTGTGCATCAGTTTCTGTCCGTTGCCTCTTGTCCCATTGCTTGGCACCACCGAGCAGAGCCAGGATCCATCCTCTTGACACCCTCCCTTCAGATACTGACAGACATTGATATGGTCTCCAATATATTGAGGTCATGCCAGACCCCAGCTCCTGTAACCCAAGCAGACAAGGGTCAGGCTGAATCACCAGTGGACATGACAGTTGTCTCACCTGATTATCTACAACACTACAGAGATCAAAAACACATCAGATGTGACCTTTAAAACAGAAAATTGCTTCTTTCCTCTTCCACCCACCCCCACCTTTGCCCTCCAAGACTGCATAAAACATTGCTTTTTTCTCAAAGGCTTTTATTAGTGTTGCAAATACGTCCTGACATTGGGGCAAATCTTCAGCACACACTGAGCAGAGATAGGGGGTAGGGCTCCTATTAATAGTGATCAAAGTCATTCAATTCTCCTGCAAGCTGTGCTGAAAATGAGCCCTACTCTGCCATGCCACATCAACTAGGACACACCACTGACCTGAAGCAACAGTTCAAATGCAAAAAATTCAGTGTCAGTGTAAAAACAAGGAACAGGAAAGAATTTACCAAAGATTTTTATTTAAATTTAAAGATGTAGTGTCATCTTGAAAATCACAGCTCCTTCTTAAATATTACTTCTACTATAACTAATGCAATGTTTAACATTATGCAATGAAAGAGCATTGTTTTTTTACTCTTTTTGGGTTTCTAATATGACTATTTCTTATATGGTCCTTTTCCCATATTGCTTCTATTTTTTTTTTTAATATTATTCCAACTCGTTTTGGGTTGCATGTAATGTTACTGTATTACTGCTTTCAAATAACCCCTGTAAAGACTATCCTCTGTCAGAAAGAAGCATCTGTTCTTTTGGATCCAAGAGCAGTTTTAAATTCTCAATATTTTCTCAAATTTTTACAGTTTTCTCTGTCACTATTAAAATTGCATTTCAGATATTTTGATAGCTAAGTACAAGTTAGTTAGGTTTTCACCAGTTTTCATGTTCTGGTTCCTTGGGTTTTTGGTTTTTTTCTTTCCACAGCACAGAAAGCCAAAGAGTGGAAATAGGTTAAAAATTTTCTTTCCATTATAAATACATTTATCACTGCATTGCCACTTTCCACATAAACCATGAAAGGAGTCATTGTTTTGGAGGCATGTCAAAGCCGTGTTTCAAACTCCTTCTATGACAACAATCGAATGAGAAGGCTGCATGGATTTGCTCAGTCATTTGACATTTTGTTCTCTCTTAAACAAAGTGATGATAAAGACTTGTGCTCTTTACTTTTAGGTGGAAATATTTGTACCTTGCCTGCAGGAAACCAACCGGCAAGATTTATTAGTGTTTTAATCTCCTCCAGTCAGTAGGACCTTTGGCAGTTTTAACATTCTGGTCATTTTTACTGACATGTGCAACACACAGGAGTTATCCGTCATTGTGTTTTCCATATGTAGCTGTCCTCAAGCTCAGACCAAACTAAAATCTCACCTGGGAAGACCCACAAATTTTAGACAAACTCAGTAGGCGGGACCACGTCTTTCTCTCATTCATATCAACACCTTTTACAAGCTGACTGAGCAATTAAACTTCACCCTATCTAGGCATTTAAAGGAGCGAAGTTAACACTCTCAGGAAATCCTATTTGCTAGGACAAGGCAAGTATCAGAAGACATTTGACCATCCCCTAATCTTTATATAGGGAGAAATGAGAGTTAAAAAAGAACTCATTAAATATAAACATATCAGTGAAGACTTTGGAGCCCTAATTATCAAATCACACTTCACAGGACAATTAATGAGATGAAGAACACAGAACAAACTATGCAATAAAGACCACCCAGTGAAAGAAAAGTATCACATGCCAAATGGAGACAAAACTGACCACTTTACACAGCAAACAAACACAAATTAAACTAAACAAGATTGAATGTTAAAGTAAATTACATGCAATCAANGGATAAAAGGCAAGTCCTAAAAGTATGGTTGGCTTCCTTCCATCTCTCCCTCTATCTGATAATAGCCAATACCATTAAGCATCTCATCACCACTGAATTAAATTCATCTGATTAGAGGAATTCAGTATCTGGGAGGATGTGCCTTGTATTTCCAGGACTGCTGTGCTTTAGTTTTAACAATTACCGGAAATAAAAAGTCCCTGTCTTTTTCTGACCAAAAAATGACATTTGATATCATAGATCCTTGTTAAGGATAATTTCAGTAATTGTTTTCCATTCCCTCTGACAGCCAGCAGCAAGAACACGAATGAAAAAATAAACCTGAAATGCTAAGGAAAGGCCATAAAAACAGAAAAGACACAGGAAAACCAAATAGTGGAATCTAATTATAAATATTAAACTAATATCACTTTAAGTTATGATTTCAAATTAGATTTGAGTTGCATAAACTTACACTTATTCCCAAGAGTATGAATTCAGAATAAATACCAAGAGTCCTCCTTCTGGAAAAGTGCCCAGGTGAGCAGTTCAGCAACTTCAATAGATGTACTCATTTCTCGGAAAAGGAGCACATGCTTATAGAATGGGAGACTAGGAATATTTTCGTCTTTCTTTACTCAGCTGGACTAAATCCAGTTTAACCTTGATCCAGAAAATACCAGAGACAAAAAACTGTGTCTTTCCATGGATGATCAAGTCTGGTGCTTCTGAAAACATGAATTTAAAAAAGCAATTAGATGATGTAAAATGGGAGTAGGAGCCCAAAGTGGAGGAATACAAAGCTTAACAATTTGCTATGGACTTCTGTAATGGACTGCCATTTCCTCAACCTTGCTATAGAGTTTTCAATGATTTTTGATCTTTGTGTCCCTAAATTTGAAGATAATTCCTCCCATGATTCCAAAAGAGGATCTTCTGGGACAGGTATGCTTTACAGGTATGTCTGGTACATGCATTCATCTCTTTCATGACTTGGGGGCTCTAGCAGGACTAATGGGGTGAGAAGCACCATCTGTTTCACCATTTCCTACTTTATTTATTCCTGAAATGACCTGACATCTCAAATCTGCCAACATGTGCTTCTTTCCTCAAATGTTTTGAGAACTGACAGATTCCCACCAGATGCAACTCATATTTGCTTCTGGCTATTACAGGAAAAAGTAGAATAATCTTTTTAATAAAATACTTGTGTCTGTACCCATCAATATTCTTCTTATCTTTCACTCTTGGCTTCAGTTTAACAAATTATGGTATAAGGGTCAAAACATTTTCAAATGAGCATTTTTCTAAAATCAAAAAAAAAGAAAGAAGTGGCACAAAAAACTGAAAGTTTCCATGTAAACAGACTGATATGGGGAAAATGCTTGATTAGAAAATACCCTGCCTTAGGTCCGGCTGCAACTAACCTCTGACTTGGCCTTGTATATTATCTCTTAAACCAGGTTGTTTAAAACAGGCTAACATAAATTGAGTTCCAGCTTGAGGAAATGCAAAAACTGTTGTGTATTGCATATGTTATTTAATTCCTGTGAACAGATCCTAAAACTTATGTCATGCCCCACTGACTGCTTGCTTTGTTTCTTCAAGTCAGTAGAGCTTTACAGAGGAGCTAAGATCAATACGTGTAGATGCAAGGGCAGAAATGGAGCCACAGTGCTAAATCCTGTGACTACTCAAGCTTTTTATACATTTTCTGCCTTTCAGTAAGTACAAATTTTAAACCAAAGAAAATATATGTTAAATCACATGTTCATGATAAATCCATATATTGCTACTTGAGTTTGATATTCCCACATCACCGAGGTTCCTCAAATAGGAATGGTAAGATGGTCCATGTGTATTTTTCTACAAGCATTCAAAATTCTACTTGGTCACTAATAAGAAAACCCAAACTATTGTGCAAAAGCAAAATGCCTCTTCATTATAAAGCACATTTGACATAAGTCAAAGCCAGGTCCTACTGCATGATTCTGCAGTTATACAAAGGTGTGCATAAAGACAAAGAGAAGAACAGAGCAATGGTAGTTTATTTTATCTAGTGCTTTATAGAGACTAGTCAGAGAAAACGATCAAAGTAAAAGAGAAAAAGTATGTAGGCATTTTTTGCATAGTTTACCCAGAAATTAAAGCTTTCTACTTAGAATAAAGTTTTTAAAAAGCTCAGAAGAGGTTTTGTGAGCCTCTCATAAGTCAAAGAATAGTGTAAAATATTTTGGTAACAATTCTGGGAAGGTAATATGGTAGCAAAGAAGAAGGCAATATGGGTTTGTTGTTTAATGTGGGTTGAAAGGCTCTTCTAGCTGTCAGATTAAGACAGTAATTCTCCAGTGTTTATAGGAAAACATAACTACATTCTTGCCATTTAGACGAGCATATAATTTAGGTTTGGTAAAATACCAGTTAAAGCACTTACAAAACCAAAGTCAATGTTAATCTTAGATTAGTGTCATAATCCTTGAAAGACTGACTGTAAAACCTATGAATTAAAATAACACATGACAGAAAGTGGGAATGGTTTCTTCATCCCCTGCAGCAGAACAAAACAGACACTTGTTTCGGCATCACCTAATATTTCTCTTAATTAAAAAGAAAACAAACCTCCCCAACTATATGCCATGTTCTATCCATGCAGGCATGTGTTTTGGCTTTTACACTACCTGGTCTATAAACAAAATGTAAATATAGTTATATTGATTTGTTTCCATAGCAATGTAAAAGCTCCTTGTGGGTTTCCAAGGCAATATGCAGCAGAGTGACAAATCAGAAAGACATGGGAAATGTTCAGCAAGCAATGGGTTTAGGCAGTGCCCCAGGCCTCCAAGAAATGTATTCTTCATTAAAGAAATCTGAAACAAAACCACTTCAAATTAAAACAAAAAAAATCTCATCTACCAGATTCATGTTTTCTTTTGTCATTTAACACTCTGTGTAGAAATATGTGGGTTTTTTGTGGCAATTCTCTTCCAAGTTAGTCCCACTGACAACAGCAAGGGATTTTCACTTAATTTTTTTTTTTTAAATATGAAGGTGTTTAGAAGCTCTGACACAAAACCTGCTAGAGGAGGGGTAGCTGCAAGAGAAAACCCCATTAAATGATTTGACAACTCTTTTTTTTTTTTAACGATGTAGACATGCCACTAATAGTTTGGGTAAAAGACCTGATGTAAACTTTTATCCTCATCTGTTTAAGCCTTCTTGGAATATCCTTAGGATTCTTTTTCTATCTGCTGAAGAGATCTGTCACAAGGAACTACTTTACAAATGTACAAAACTGAAAAGAAAAAACCTCATAGTTATAAGACCATTGTTACAGCCATAGCTCTACACTATATTAATCCTCGAAAGGTTTTTGTCCCCCTCTAAGGCTATGAACCTGAGAAGACCCCACCCTGTCCTAAGAGCCATCCCAAGTGAAAACTAGGCCAACATAAATCATTTAAGCCTGTGAATACCTAAAGTATATTTGGACTTAAATTTCATGTTTGTTCAGACTAAATACACACTTTAGAGGCACATTTATTACTTTTTCCTTGGTATTTAGAGAAAAAATAGTCTCAAAATAGTTCTAGATTCAGGCAAGGGAATGAACAGTTACACTAAAAGACCATCCTTGTTGTCACATATCATCTCTGGAATTGAAATTATGTACTTTAAGTAACAAAACTTTTTATTTGGAGCTGCCAAATAATGTTAGTGATCAAGAAAGATTTAATATATGTCATATAATGGGAGATGCCTCACCTGCCCAGATACACCCTTGTCAATGTTAACAGCTGCATCCAACCTTGCATGAGTTAGAAAGGAAAACAATAAAGCATTTAGTGTCTAATTTCTCTAAACCTGCCGTATTGACTGCTCCCCTCATCCTATCCTTCTAAAGTGACTGGTCTTGCTTTATTTTAAGAAAGCTATATTTTATTTCTTTATTTTGTGTGCAAAAAATTATCATTCATATTCAGGTTATGAGTATGTAATTTTTCCATTAGTTTTTCACATAAATGAAGAAGGGTGGAAACAAGTGAAAAAACGTTTCCTAAGTAGCAATAGGCAGCATGATTGTTGATTGAATTTTCTTTTCAGAGCAGAATTCAGCCTGAAGAAAACTAATCTTTTAGCAAAACCTGTCAAGCTCAAAGAGAAAAGTTTCCTTTTGTATTATTCAAAGATTGCTCTAAATTACACACCTGCTATGAAAATCAGAAGTGTGGCTTCCAGTTTGAGGTCTCTCTAATTAATATATGATCTTACCCCTGGTTTTGCACTCAAAAACAACATTCAAGAAAGAAAACTTCTAAAATACTTTACTATAAATCTTGTTATATAAAACACATTGGTTTGGGGCTTGGTTTTGCTGGTTGTGGGATTTTAAGAAAGGAGAGGGCTTTAAGATGTGACAAAATGTGAGATTATTCAACAAATTTGGAACTTTTTAACTAGGCATCTTCCCAGATCTTTCTGGCAGTATTCATCTAACTTCACTTGCCTATGGCTCAAGGAGACCAAAAGCCTCAACAAAAGTCATGAAACTTAATCCAAGAAACTGGGCTCCATTTGAGCTTAAGATGTGGCAAGAGTTTCAAGGGAGACCTATAACGTCCTTAACACCTCTTATAACTAATGTTCCTGTGGGGAGTTGAGTCAGATCTCCCCAATGGGATGGATAGTTTCTTTCTAGATGGTGATGGGGGTCTCCAGTGCAATTGACACTTCAATTTAATTGTTATATCTCACTTTTAACTTGATTGCCATAGGTCTTGCCACAGACAGAGATCTCTCTAGGTCTTTTATTTGCAAGTACTGTTTGAAGCATGAAGAGTTAAACCAAGAAGAAGAAAATCTGAGAAGTACTCTGATATCCACCGCCATGAAAGGAACATCTACAATGAAGAGAAAATGGTAACAAATGTTTACATCCAGTTAATTTTCTGTCTCACATGCCAAATACAGAAAAATACCACAGTTAAGTCCCTATCTGAATAACAAATTTCTTTGTAATTTTTCTTCGCTTATGAAAAATTTTCAGTCATATGGGTGATATTACCTTTTCTCAGTCTCAGAATCTGGAAATGTTGAATTCTGCTCCAAGATGTTTGTCCCTCACTTAAAGGTGATAAAGACTGAACTTTAGGAAGTCCCCCATGACTGAATATCACTTCTCTTTCTTTCACAATTCAGCTAAGAATTTTTCTGTTACAATCTTGTACTTGGAAAATCTGGCCTGGACATCCTGAAAGTAATAACAAAAATGGGTCTAGCAATGGTTAAATTAAAACAAACTTCTGACAGGAATGTAAATTTTTAATAAAAGCACAAGCAACCTTAAAGGTTGAAGGATTTTTTTCTAGAACAGGACAAAAATAAAATATATGTATAGAAAATTAGAAATATAAAAAGCAGGTATATATATATATATATAGGTTTTGTACAACTAGTATATGGAGTGATTCTCTAAGGCATCTGTATGTGCCATATTAGTCTTATTAGAGAATCATATTATTTTTCATGTTCACATTATTTTGTGCAGTATTTTTAAATATATAGTTTATTCAGTCTCATTCAAACTTAATGAACTGCTGCAATTAAAATAACCATTTTCTTTGTATAAAAAGATTTGGACAGATGCAAAGCAGTATTAACAGACATCTGTGCTAAAGCTAAGCTTCAAATTATGTGTTAATTTCCATTGAAAACATAAAGATGTATTGAAATGCATGAAAGGTGCTATTTAAAAAAGAAATGGAAGCTTTTAAAATTCAGTGGTATGTCATACAACGGATGAAATGCAGACTTGGAAAAAAGTACGTAATACAATTTTCCCCTGAACTGACCCTTTAAATAAATGTTGTCTCTAATTTTTAAGATAATTATATCTTATTTTATTTCTATTCTCTCCTGTCCCATTTTGCAATAACAAACCTCTGTATTTTTTATCTTGCCACCCTATTACCAGGCCATGATATTATAGCTGCCACATTAACTGGTCTCCTTCACTTCTTATCCTCACTTATGCATGGGAATCTGCCCAGTACTTGTTTTTTGACTCAAGCTAATGGTAAAAATCATCAGGAGGCCATAATTACTGCTTCAGACACATGCACCAGAGTCCAGTCCCGCTGAGTGCAAAGGATGTATTTATTAACTATTATTTTTCTCATGTTCTTAGAACCACATTTCTACCATAAAAGTCACACAGGTTCAGGGATGCTGGCTGGCATGACCTACACTCAGAGTTAGCAACTACATGATAATTTTACATTGTTAATATTTGTTCATCACTTATAATAAACAGAAAAAAGTCCCCCTCACCCCACTCATACTGATCCAAAATTCACTGTTGAGGATTAAGTTCTCTCTCTTTAATAATTTTAGTTTATGCTTCAGTTGGATCTTCACGCCTTCTTGTTTGGAAAAAGGGATTCAACACTGCAACATGAAACCTGGAAAGCTTAATTTAATTCTGTCTTATACAAAAATCATCATTTGAAACTTGTGCACTGTTAAATTACTTGATTAAATTCTTTCAGGAACATTTGCAACTGCTAAGAAAAAGAATTTAAAGCACTGTCTGTGTGTTTTATCATGTGTGTTTGAAGAAATGACAAGGTTTTTTTAATGCAAAACTTCTCATTCTTCAGCAATCTAGGACATCTATCTCATTATTTTTAAAACCCTTATTCTTTGCTCATACTCCCAAGCCATTGTTTTTAACTTGACAAATAAACAAGGAAAACTCTTCTCATCCTGGAGAGATGTATACCTATTTATATTAATTAATGAAAAAAGTCTATTTTGATATTTTCTACTTGAAACTAAGAGTCACCTCAAAGTTGCAGGGGAGTTGAAAGAGTTTTGCTAATGATATGTACATAATTTCAAATAGTTTGCCATCACAAGTCAGTACAGTGGATGCTGGAAACTGCTAAGTATAATAGGCAGAAATATCCATCTATATCTGTTCACAAGCAAAGGCTTCTGAACATAACCTTGCCATATCACAGCAGAAAACCACTCAATAGTGCAGCTCATGTATATTGGCTATGGAGAGCTATAGCAGAAAACATTCTTAATTTCCATATAGATTAATTTACAAGGTTGGGGTTTCTTTGTGCAAAGAACATCACTGGGTGTTGTTTGGTTAGTTTCTACCATGTGTGTTTGAAGACCAAACCTTTTTTATTTCTGGTTAAGAATTTAAATGTGTTCCCAGGCAGGAGATCTACTGCAGAGCTGTGAGCTCACTAAGGCTGTCCACACAAATTTCAAATTATGTTTGCTCATCTCTTTGGCTGTTATTCTTAGAGAATTAGTTCCAGCTGTGACGTGTAAATAACCTACAGGCCTGGATTTTTAATGGCCTAAAAAGGCAAAACTATGACTTATAAAAAACAGTAATAAGACATGCTAATGTACAGATACCAGTATAAGACCTCAGTCTGTACTCCCCATTGCCTCTGCCTCTGATATCAGTACATGGGGTATGTCCAAAAGGTGTCTGTGACTTACTAGATTAATTCAATCACTTACGGAAGGTGCTAATGCTCTGCCCCAATGAAACAAATGGGATATATCTGAGCATAGGTTAAGTTCGGTTAATTTAGGTTAAGTTTTTTAGTCCACCACATAGTGCTTACATAATTAGTTCCTATAGTTGCAGATATGCAGGATTTGCTGCCTGTACCTCTTGTCAGGGCAGAAAATGCAACAGACTCAGAACATATCACACATAGAATGCATGTGCATACTCTCCTGCAACACACATTGAAAGCACACACAGATTTCTATAAGGAAATCTCAGATAAAAATGTGGGAGCATTTGTTCAGCTGTCATGTTGAGTTAGAACTCTGATTTTTAAAATAGCAGCAAAAGATAGTCAAAATCCTTTGTGAACCACAACTGAATGTACAAGACGTGATCTCCCCTCTCAATAGGGAAAAGACATCTTTTCTATTTGCTTCTGGAAAGACAATGGACATTTACTTTTCCTGAGCACATAAATAAATGAAGACTTATTCCAACTTAATGATACTGTTCACAGTTTACAAGGAATATTTTTATCTGATGGATAAGACTACCTTTTCCTTCTGTTCCAGGACTCTTCAGCCTAAATCTATCTTTATTCCACTTAATTAGAGTAATTCAGAGAAACTTGGAAAGGAACAAGAACTAAGAGAATCTGGTAATCACACATAAGGTCAAAACAGGATGAATGAACATCCTTTTAAAACTGCATGTGGTATTTCACACAAAAATAAAGGTAAACTCAGAGCCTGCTCTTTCTTAGTAGAAATAAACCAGACAAGTATTCAACCAGTTCTCAGAGTCACCCCCCCACTAGCTACAAGGCCTGATGGGATTACAGTGCTGGTATACTTCTGTCCGTGCAGTTGACAACTTTTTCAGCAACACACAGAACAAAGAGGTGTCAGGCTTTCAGGATCAAATCACGACGCACTCTGATAAGATGAAACAAATATTAAATATTCCTGACAGATGTCTGTCTAGGAAGGAAACTCCATAAACTTCTGAAGAAGTTTCATAGCTCTCACAGATGTAACCTTAGCTGTCTCTTTCTGGTGGACAGCTACCTCTTTTTGCTCTATCAACAGAAGAGATACATCTACTACCCTATTCATTATGACTTTCTACATAGTATAAAACTGTTACCACATCACCCACTTTTTATTTAGTCTAATATTTCCTAGATATTAAAAGATCTAATTCCTACAATTATTCCTTGCAATTTCTCAAAGCTCCTCTCATTCCCACCACTAGTCCATGGATCCTTTCCAACTGCAGTGGTCACAATTCCAGGAAGCAGCACCCAAGCAAGGCTTTCTAGGCACCATCTTGACTAATAAATTTCCTCACCTTTTTTAATAGATTCTTAGCAAAACATGAAAAAACAAGTTTTTCTTTTTGTCATCAGTCTTGTACTACTAGTTACCATTTGTTCTCTGACCACCGTTGATTTCTGATTGTTCCCCCCATTTTTCAAGATCCTCTTTAATCATGATCCTGTCATGTGAAAGGCTTGCCAAATCTAATCTTGCTGGTTGGTTGGTCAGTTAGTTGAATTGCTCATTGATTTATTTATTGCCTCATTATCTGCTAAGTAATTATAAATGCACTTAGTATGGTTTGTTCTTGTGTCCTGCTGGCTATCAAAGCGAGACTGACTGATTTACCATTCCCAGAATTCTCCTTCATCTTATTTTTAAAATACTGCATTCTTCCAAAACAAAAACCAGTATATAAACACTTGATTCTAGGATGAGTTCTACCCGCAAGATTGGTCCATGAACAGAAGAGAGTTGCTTCTTTCCACATAGGTATTCTTATCTTAAAACCAGCAACATCTACTCAAACTTGAAGGGAATACAGTCCTGTTGCTCATATTTCAGATATGTTGCCTATTTTGAGCATGACAGGATCCTGAGGTCACAAGAAATTTGGTTTCTGAAACTAGATGGGACCTATGCAGGAAAGGAATACAGGGTTTTCAGGAATAATTGTTGGCAGGTACAGGAGGTCAGAAAGATGTGCCATTCTTCCTAAAGTGCAGTGGATCAGTTAACCATGTACAACATCTCAAAATATCAGAATGCAAGCAATGAGACACGAAAAAAACGTATTTAAATAAATTAAAAGGAAAAAAAAAAGCCAAACAATAAGAATAGTATGAGTATCATATATTCTGGAATTAACTTACTTATATTCCTGAACCAGGTACTGCTATTATGAATATTTATTGATGCTGAAAGCAGCAAAAATGTAGAAAGCATATCTCAAAATGAGATATTTAATTTTATTAATTCATTTAATTGACTGGAGTAATCTGTTCTACAAAGTAATATTTCAGTGCACACTTTGGAGATTCTTGATTAAAATATTCATGTGAAAAATGAAGAACATTGTAAAGAAGAAAACTCTTTTATGATAAGTGTGAGATGCCAGTATGGTTGTTAAAAGCACTAAAACCACTTTTACACTCTCCCCATAATTTATACACAATTCAGATAACTGGATTTTTAACAAAATTCAATCAGCACTTTTATTGGTGTTAAGGGCATGTTAATTTTAATCAGTTGATAATTAAAGGCTTAGCTTATTGTTCTGTAACACCAAGCCATCAATTCTTTCCTCTCTTATAGAAGATAATGATTTCAAGTTTTCAAAACACACCAAGATTCATTCATAACTTTACCATGAGTTACTGTCCAAATTAAAAAGAATAACAAAAAAGTGAACCTAGAGGCAATCACATGGCCAGACACATACAGTGATGAAAATGATCAGCGCACTAGGCATTCCACAGAACTTTGGCACTCTGATACCTAAAATATCTGATCTTGAAAAGACTAATAACCCCAATCATGAAATGTACAATATTGATGGCTTGGTAAAAGTTAGCTTAATGATATGTGGTTTAGTGCACACTCAAAAAAATATATTAGAGAAAGTTTTTGTGAAAGACAAGAAAGCCAAAGAGAGCAAAAGTGAGTTAGTAAAAGTGGCAGAGTACCCAGACACCAGCAGCTCAAGGTCAAACGAAGTAAGCACTTCAAGTGCTTTGTCTTTGTGACTGAAAGAAGTGACCCATAGGTTCCTCTCTTGGAGCAGACAACTGCTTAGCTACTGCCAGCCTGAGATAAGAACAACTGCAAAGCTGTCACCACACATCCCAACCAGACTTCCTTCCATCTGGGGAAAGATGCTAGCCCTGCCTAGGCCACTCTCGTAGCCTCTCTGGTTCATTGCCTTGCCTCAGAAGGCAGCATTTCTACTCACTATGGCACTTGTGTTACATGAACAGAGAGACTTCTTTCCTACAGCTTGCTGGCCTCACATGCTCCCTTTGGGTAATGTGAGTATATCAGACTTCAAAATGCAGTTCTAAAAATCCATAACCTTTTTACAGCTGAATTCTTTTATAGAAGTCTGTGTACAGTTTATTCAAATCACAGGTGTTGGAAGTCGAGTTTGCTTAGAGCGGAAGGAAGTGAGAGTATAATGCATTTTTCATACCAGATGATGACATGGACTGCAGTCATGCAGAAATCACTCAGCTTCTTCTTAGAGACTTCATTTCAAAGCACTATTAAGTAGAGCTGATTGTTTTGCCCAAACACTAACTTCATTACTTAAAAGTAATCTGCAAGGGAAATGCATGCGTTCTTTAATTCACTAAATGATTCGCCTTGTTGAAGTGTCAGATAAAACAAAGAACCTTTAAACTCTAGAAGAGCTTGCTCACAAAATGAGACAAGCCACTTTTTGTTTTACTGATTTATTTGATCAAGAATGCCTGAGTCATGAGTTACTTGTCTCTGTTATAAATTTCAATATAAAGCTCAAATTAAGCATTGGATTCTGATTTCACTGAATATTACAGCATCTTCAACAACTAGTCAAATATGAAGAAAATTAAAGTGCACAGCAAGTATGCAGCTACCAGGACAAAACGATTCCCCAAAACAGTAGCGCTAGACATAACTCCCAGTGGCTTGCAGCAGTGCCATGTGGAATTTGGGAGGAGCTCTACTTTCATATTAAGACTAACAGGCAAATCCTAGCTGCATATGTCACCTTCTATCTGTAAGTCAGCCAGGAAATCTCAGCCAAAGAATTATCTGTGAAAATTCTTTCCTACTTACTGTAGCAGAAAGCTTCACCAAGTAATGCTATTTTCCCTCCGAGTAAAAAACTTTGGGGGTTTTTTTGCCCTTTTCATAGTCTCCCATTAGTTTACAATTACTGAGATGATTAGAAATAAAGCATCAGTATTTCATGCATTTCATGCTAATTTTACAGGCCTGCATGATGTCAAATCCATCTTTATCCTATGTAGACCACATAGGAATGCTGCCTAATAATAACTCTTCTCTTAAGTGCCTAATCATGTGTGTGAACAACACAAATACATTTTTCCATTCCAGAAAAGGTATAAATTCACCCCAGTCTATAGTAGGCATATGTAGAAAAAAGGAAAGGAATAATATTTGATTCTTGTGGCCTCAGAAACATGAAACAGATGAAACTTTTGCTGCCTGTGATAGGTATTTTGCCTTAGAGACCCTGATTACCTTCAATGCAGCTTGGTTCTGCAGATAAAGATGATGTCCTCATACTGTTCATTCATAGGTATTTCATATCACAGCTCTCTGGTTGGTGCCACTGTGTATGAGCTGCTGATCTCTCACCTTCAGCTTGGCTTTTTTAAGCCAGCAAGTCACCATGCAGATGCAGACACAAAGTAATGGCTTTCTGGGAAGAGCTGGTGATGGAGAAATCAAGATCATTGCAATAAACCTTTCAAATCTGGAGTAGGATTCTCAGCCAGCTCCTGTTGCTGGGGTCTACTCTACTAAAGATTTTCTTTTGTGTGGATAGAAGCAAAAATAATTCAGTAAAAACAAATTTAATCAACTGCAAACACAAAATGAGTAAAAGCTCACCAAACAGCAATTAGTACTTGAAGTCTGGGAACCACAGTTAATCAGAAATAAAAAATTTGTCCCAGTCTGTGCAGGATTAGGAAGTTCTCTGAAATACATCACCCAGTTTGGAGCACCACACTTCAAAGAAGGCATAAGCAAGCAGAAGAGACTCTGTGGAGCAAAGGAAGGGTCCAAAGTCTGGGAAGTATCCTATGATACGCAACAGAAAAGACTAAGGTTTTAACTAAGATGACTGAGGGATCCCTGGTATCAAAGATTACAAAGTATGGTACAAATCAGAAGGGAAGGAACCATTTCTTGTGTCCACTACAGCAAGAATAACCTATTGCACCTATGTATTTAAAGTTTTACTTTTGGAAAGAAAAAAAAAAAAAAAGCTCACTTTCTAAAAGTAGGCAAATACACACATAGATTGACATTTTGTAAAACAAGTTGGAGGGACATCTATCAGAAAAGACTTTCATTTAGGTGGTCTTACCTTGAAACAGGGAATGGAAGAGATGATCTGTCATGGCCTCACCCAGCTTAATTTTCCACAAATCTAACATCTCAGTTCAGCATCTCGAAAATATAGGATCAGACACTGCAAGGAAACAGAGAAAAAAAGAGAGACCAGAAACATTCCAGCTCCCCTTGAGTACAAGGAAGATATGAAAAAGAAAAAAAAGGTGAGACCCTGCAGTAAGGATCAGGTGCAGTGGCAGACTGGGCACTCGGAGCCAGTGTCTGGAGGTGACAGCCTCCCACAGGGCAGGTGGGGAGATCTCTGCCTGGTGCAGCTTGATTTTGGAGCAAAGTGTCCTATACATACTGCTGTTAAACAGATTTTATGAGGAAGTGGGCTGAGTGGAGAAGTTTCATGCCTGCTTCAGACACAATGGGCTTGAGAGGCAACCATCAGGTATTTTGGTGATACCCTTTATATCACAGAGCCACCTCCAAGCAAGAGGAGTCTTAATTCACCGAGGTAAAAAAAAAAAAAAAAAAAAAAAAATTTTTACTTCAAAGTAGCTTGTAACATTTGCAGCATGCACTGGATTTGTGTATCCTGTATTTGCATGAGAGAAATTACAAGTGCAAATCTTAAAATATTTAATATCAAATATACTGAGAAAGATCCAGACACTGACACATGTTGCTCTATTGTAATATTTCTATTTACCACATGTCTAACAGTTTAAATACATTTTTCTCTCAGTGGTTACTTCTTAAGTCATCTGCTATTAATGAAATTAATTTCTCTTAAAAATGTACCTGAAAGTACCATTAAATTTATTGTCTTGAGCTACATTATTATCAATGAAGACAAAACAAGATTCTCTTAAAAATATTTAACCAAAGCTCTTTCCCTAAAGGAAAAAAGGTCATAGATATATGTATATACATATGTGTGTGTATAAAACATAGCTGCTTTTGGGCAAGGGAGATTAGGAGAAAAATTAGGAGAAAATTAGGAGAAAACAAAGTAGCAAATAAACATTTTAAATTGTGTTTCTTATTTTAATTTTAACCAGTTGAAGTTAGACACAAAGTTACACTTTGGGAAATGAACATTAAATGAACACTAAGTGCTGCACACAAGTATTGCTTGGGAAAACTGCAAATGAGATATACAGAAAACTGTTTAATCATTAAATATAAAAACTACGTGTTCTACAAACAGTAAGTGGACAGATGGGTGGAAGGCTTGGATGAGCTGTTTGATGGCCTCCCACCATTCGTTCTGGTATGCCAACTGGTAATTATTCTGCAGAAAACTATGTAGGTCCAGGCTGTGTTTTGTCACATAAAATCTATACAATGACACGGGTCATAAACTATCTGTAGGCATATCTACATTGGATTTACAAAAGAAATGATGTAATGGTAACTCAATGTAATTTTGAAAATAACAGAGGCATAATTGTGTATAGTAATGTGGTCACATCTGGTCAAACCGACACATGTGCAAAACCAGAAGACTTAGCAGGCCAGCTGAAAAAATAATGCTGAAATATATCTATATTTACTGTATTACTTTGTCCCAAACATTCTTGTAGTTATGGTTCCAGCTATGGCCCTTTTGTGTCACAGTGCTAAAATTCAGTCCTGATGTGAGGCTATGTTTTCAATCAGCCAGTCATTTTTCACTAGTTAGTAATCAATCAGTTAGCAATTTTTTCTCTGACACGAGAAAATTGGGTACAACAGTTGCTTTTAGCTACAGGTCAGCTACAGTTCATTGCTACATTCCTATCCGTGCACTCTGTTGAATCATTATCATCATTCCCTTCCCTGGGATTGTTTCCAGCTCATCTGAAATCACGTGCAGGTAGCGAAGAGCACCAAGTACCAGTTCAGTGACAAACAAGTGATCTACACTGTCACTGAATTTGAGTATTTCTGATGAAATATGTGGGGATCCACCAAGCACATTTTAAAGTGCTAGTAGAGCTTCTAGGGTAAATTAGGATGACGTGAGGATGCACCTTTCTGACAATAACAAATTATTGTTCTTATTACAAATTGGAATACTAAGGGCTCTTCTCTTTCAGTACTGGTGCCAGTTTTTACTGAGCTATTACAAATAATTAAGATGACACCTAAGGCTGATTGTTGACAATCTTCACCCACAGCTTACCTCTACTTTGCTCTTTCAAAACACTCCCAACACCTACTTAGATGTTCATTGATATGATATCTATGTACAAGCTTAAAATTGTAACTACTAGCCTCACAGTCATCTGGGAATAGTAAAAATATTTTTCTAGTGTTAAAAAATGTACTTGGAGAACTTATAAAAATATTTTTATTAGTTAATATGCCATATATATATATAAAGAAATAATTCTGTTTATTATTCAGCCATTGATAGAAAATGGAGAATAGAAACTGGAAAACTTTGCACACTTTAAAGAAAAAATAAGGAGGTTGACAAAAAAATATCTGGCATGTCCTTTAGGATAAAAGGCTAGGATTAATTTCTGTGTTATCCAGGATTCCCTGCCTTGGTATTCATTTTCTCTAAAACAACATGATAAACAACATCCAGGAAAAAACGGTTTGCAAGAAAACTCAATAGCATCAGAATAATTGTATAAATAAATGGTCCTCAACCAAAATTCTTCAGTGGCCAGCTTGACAGCTCTTTGTGGAAAAGAGATGCCTTGAAGAAGTAAGGGATACCCATGTATTCATGATCATATTCACAGTCTTTGTCTAGCTAGGTTAAAAAAGAGCGCAGATAACAAATTGTCACACTTTTATACACCTAAACACCTATACAGTTAAACAAAGTCACTTCTCCAAAATGTGGATATGAAGTCAAGGTCAGAGTGCAAAGCAAACTATTTCAGGCCTGATGTTGGAGTTGCACAAAGGTACAAATGTATTTCATTTTAATTTTAAAGTTTTAGACAGATAATAGTATGAAGTATGCTAATTTCCTGGTCTTCTCTAGTTTTAAAATGTTGATATTTCAATAGGCTATTTCATACAGATAGGCATCTGAGATTGGAGGATTGAGTCAGTCAGAAAGCACATATTCTGGCTTTGAAAGAGAGAGGAGAAATTGATTATTAGTTTAGACTAGATATTTAATCATCAGACTGAAAAATATTCTGCTCAGAAAGACTTAGTGTACTGAAATCCATTATAAGATCCCTCTGCCTCCACAAACCAAAGTTTTGCTGCCCTTCTTTGTTACCATATTGCATTTCAGCTGCTTATCTGTTCACATTATCTACTGCACACCAGCATCTATTCTGGCACCATAGTTGATGTCCAGGTTTTTACTGCTCACGACAAAATCACATTTCATTAGCATTGTCCACATGGACATCTGTCATACTTCATCGCATCTTGTATGCAGAATTTCATACAGGGTTTGATGTGAAAAACATGTCCCCAGAGATTTGCTCAAGAGCCGAGAGAAAAATAGATGTCTGGAATTTTTTTTAAAGGTTAGTTGGCTAGTCTGGTTCTGACTCTGCAAAAAGAAAAAAACCAAACCCAAGAAAACCCCACCAATGAGCGTTCAAAGCAATCCCAAAGCTGTATCCTTTTCACCAATTAAAAAAAACTGCAGATTGAATTATTTATAGTCATTTGCTTATTGACTTTCACCTCCTCTTCAATTTAGGAGCTAACCACCATGCAGTCATTCCCTCCTTCTGAAATTTTCCACTAAATATACTTTTATTGGTTTGAGGCTTCAGCTGTCAAAAGTCCATCATAAAAATAATACATATTTTGAACTTAATCTGATCTGATTGTCTAAATGGTTCATCTTGTTGGTTTTCTTCATTATTGAACAATCTTAATTCTTAACTTAAAATTTTCCTAGTTCAATATTTTCAAGAAGTACCTAAGCCATCACTATCAACTGTAAGAGCCTTCTCTTGGACAGGCCCTTTCCTAAGATATTTTTTGTCAGAAATTAAAAAGATGTTTCCTGTGTGAGTATTCCTGAATCTTGTTTTTTTTCAGTACTAGGCCGTAGCTGTCTGAAAAAGGATGCTTGCAATGAAAGTTCCTCTGCCATCTTAGGTACAATTTATCAAAATCCAATCTTTGAATAAGGAACTTGTAAAAGAGCTGTCTACTGACACTAAATAAGTCACATGAACCCTAAATATATTACCTATAGGAAGGAAACTGAGGAGGCAAATATCTTCAGACATGTGATGGAAAGCCTTTAGCCCAGATCAGACACATATTACAGGAGCATTCAGTGCCAGAAGATATTTTAATCTATTAAAATGCAGTAAAGTGAAGAAGTTATAAGTTATAACATGATAAGGCATGATATAAATAACTAAAAATAAATCTACTTAGCAGTATTTATGAGATTTGAAACATTTTTAGTAGGTCAAGCAAAAAAAAATACTTACTTTTTGTCTCAAACATTGAAAACCCATGATTTAATGGTAATAAGTAAAAAATATATGAACAATATTTCTTCAAAGAGAAATGTAGTCCTTTATAAATTTTCCACATAAAAAGTTTTGCCCATAGAATGGTAATTACAGTCATCTCTGCCTTTATTTACAGCAAAGAAGTTAGTGTGAGAGAATCATGTGAACACTGAAAGTGACCAAAAACAGCTCTAAATTTTTTGGTTAAAGAAAGGGCAATTGAATGGCACAAAGGAATGATAAAATGGAGAACTATTTTAAATGATCAAAAACTTGTTTTAAACTTGTTTGGAAGAATTAAAATAGATGAGCTCTGCAATATAAATGGAGTCATTCATACACATTTGACATTTTAAACCGCACCAGCACAAAACACGGATTATTGATACATCAATAAGAGTAGTTTCTTTGTTGCTTGCCCAAGAACTGAGATTTGTATTATCATTCCTTGGACTTTTTATATAATTGATATAATTTAATTATTTCAGACACAATCAGAAGGCACAATTAATATTTTTAGGAGCTCCAAAGATTATTAGATATTTTGCTCTGCCAACAATATTGCTAAAACACATTAGAGCATCAAAAATTGCAGAGTTATTTGTTTTTAGAACTCAATTTTCCTTACATTTCTAGGAAATCTCGCAACTTTTTTATTTATGACTTATTACATTTCCTACAACTCACAACTCACTATGTTCAGCCACTTTGCCCAGCACTCATAACTCCATTCATTATCAGACAAAGAAATTCTTGAAATGCCTCAAAATATGTACCATGGTCAAAGGGTCAGAAGTTCAGATAGTCACTCACTCCTTTGTCCTCGTCACCCTCATTTATACACTGGGTGTGCTCCAGAGGGTACTGGGGATCTTTTGATGGCCTTCAAAGGGGCCTGGCAGAAATGCCCTTGCAACAAAACAGACCCTCCCTGTTTGCTAGGGTATCTTTTCCCCTCCACCCCTGCTGCTCCACCCTGGGCTTTGCTGACCTCTACAACACACACACACATCTGGCTTAGCCTCACTGTGCCTTTCTTCTCTCTGAATCATTATTGATGACAAGCCCACTATGGGGTCTCAACTGGATTAGCAGGCTCAGCTGGAAAAGGCCTGTACTAAAACCTCCACTAGAGAGGGGTTTCCCTGGACTGAATTCACCATAATATATAATTTTCCTCTCTGGCTGTATGGGAAGATGTAAAAGCTGCTCCAGACCTCAAAAAAAAAAA
>VZTX01029375.1:138583-270901 GCA_013400915.1 Pardalotus punctatus | reverse complement strand
CCAAAACCAAAAAAAAAAAAAATAAAAAAAAAAAAAAAAAAAAAAAAAAGTGAAAAGATCTTTGTGGAGGTAAATGGGAGCTGGATCAGGTGTAATTCCTGAATTAAGTGAAGTCAGCAGACAGCTCAGCTGAAATTTGTCATGGGATATGCAAGATAGGAACAGGAAAGTAACAGTGTGAATAAGAAGCTTGCATTGACTTCACCTGATCCCAATTTCTAATGACAGCTGCCACCTGTCCTTTTCTCTGCATGGGATTTGCAGTGCTCAGTACAATGCAAGAGAGATATTTTAGAGAAGGTTTTAAAAAGTAAATATTGCTGGAACAGCATTCTGGCTGCACTAGCACAATTTCTTTCAAAAGCTACTATTTCATTGTAGTCCCTCTAAGATAAATAGTATGAGAGTGAAATAAAATTCTGATTCAAGACAAATGCTCTTGAAAAACTAGAAGGAGGAAACTTCGGGTTTTGTGCCTATATATTTATTTATTCTGGAAACCTTAATTTTATGTACTTTCCATTTCCATGTAATGGAGTGAATTAAACTTCATTCCTTAAAGGAACAATTTCATGCAACTTTAGGTCTGTCCAAATACCTGAGAGAGATGTGAAATCTTTCATAAAATTAGTTTTCTTAAATTCACCAAAATTGCAACTATTGCTGAACTCACACCAGTATGTCCACATTTTATACTGGGGGGCCCAAGTCCAGACACTGTATCTGTCCATGGTCTCTTGAGTGTGGAGTAGAGGGGGATAATCCCACCCCTGCGGGGGTGGACCGTGCCCCTGCTGCCCCATATCTGCTGGTTCCTGCATCCTGGTTCCTGACTCATGATGCTTCAGGGCACCAGGACATCCCACAGAACTGCTCCGTGGCTGCCCAGGACATCCCACAGAGCTGCTCCCTGGCTGCCCACAGCCTGTCAGGATTATCTATTTCCCAGGGGCAGGAACCTGCCTTGTGCGGGAGTTTAAGTCGTGATATATTTTAAAGCCAATTTGCTTGTAAGTGACAGCAACTAGCTATTTCCTTAGGGATTTCAAATGAGAGGAGTGATTGATTGTAAGCATATGCTTTTAAGGGGGATATGCAATTATGTAAAAATCAGACGGGGGTCTTGGAGGTAATGTTTTTTCCTCAGCACAGAAAGGTTCACAGAAAAAAGCAGTATGGTTCCTGAAATTCTTTAATTAAAGGGTGCCTCCTCATGGTTGGATTAGTGTTCTATCCAGAAAGCTCTTTGGGAGAAGAGCAGCTGAAGTGAAGGATGGTATCCACATAATGCAGTGTTTGCAGCTTAGAATTTCCTATTTTACATACAGTTTGCCTTCTACCCACTGTGTTTTCTATAAACACTAAACCATTTAAGCAGGACTGAATTTTCATTTCATGGCTGTTGACACTCTGATGTATTTTGGTGGTTTACAGGTGATTTTTCATTCAAATGTGAGTCAATACCTGAGAAACAGTTTTTTCTCCTATTTGTGTCATGGAGGAGAACCCCAAAATATCATTTGGTCATAACACCCGCAGTACTTCTGGGACAGCAAATTGGGTGCTGTCTCCTTATACAGACTTCATTTTTAGGATGTATTAAAGTCTCAGAAGAAAACAAGCAGGCACAATGCCTATTAGAGCTACTGGAAGGAATAAGAACTTAAGGATCAAGTCCTAAATTCAATGGCCAAGAGTTCTCATTACATGGGAAAAGAGGACTGATCTGGGGAAAGGAAAAAAAAAACAAGGAAAGAAGGAAGGGGAAAAAAGGTAGTTATGTATGCTGTAATTCTCTCCAGATTGGTCCTCATGCTAATCACATCTGATATTAATTTGATTAAAGGAGCAGAGACTCACTTAGGAGAACTGAGGAGGAAAAAAACAAACCTCCACTGTGATGTTTGCTTTTCAATTCCTTGAGATTTTGAATTCAGGTGAAGAACCCTGGGTTTTAGTAATTTCTCTGACATGGTGCAAAACCCTGATGATGTGCTGGAGAGAAAGGCTGCAAAACCAAGCAATTTTATTTCCTCATTAAAAGAAAAAATGATTATGCAATGATTCTTCAAACCAGGCCATAGATCAGATTGTAAAAAACTAATACTGTAGTCAAGCATATACTATCACTACAGTTGCCATGGTGATCCACTAAGCAGCTCCCATTTGCCCTGAAAGTCGTTGTCATTTAAATGAAATATGCCTTTACATCAAGTCCTAGAAATACTTCATATTGATCTACAGGCAATATTTTTTGTTAATTGAAAATACTTTGATTACTAACACATAGAATATTATTTTTTATGGAAATAAGTTCATATCAAAATGTGTAATGCTAGTGCACTGCTGTGTGGGAAGCTGGTCTCTTTTTCACAGGTATCTATAGGTTGCTTTGCAAGTATGAAAAATATTTGTCAGCCTGCATCTTTGCAGACTGAGAACTCATAATGTCTTGCTAGCTGCTAGGTCAGGTATCACTGAGGTGACATTCAATACAGAAAAACAGAGCTCATCATCATTTAAATTTTAAATTGGATGTTGTGCTGTTCCCTACTGGTTATCTGTACAGTCTAATTTAAAAATTAAATGCTAGAACTCCCCACTCAACATCACGCCACTCTGCTGCGCTACTTGAGGAAATCCTGTTTCTATGGTAACTGCAGGAGACTTATTCAAAACCACTGATGTCAGCCACAAATGATATACACAAACCATTGAACCACTGATATATTTAATTATATTATCTGGAACAATAATGAAATAGTTATCAGTTATGATCACAATGAGTATTTTAATAATTGAAATAAACATATACAGAGAGAAGGATATAGATATATTTCCTAAAATATATAAAAAGAGAAAAGCTTTGGAGAGGTACAGATGTATTTACCAACGCCATTTTAAAAACACTTTAGAAACAAACATCACTTCATTAAACATTTGCTAAATTCCACTGGTGCCTCAGAAAGTGCTTGGGGACCACCCAGTCACAGCCACCAACTATATCACCTGAAGCAAATTGCGCCATTTTTCATCTGTGTAGTGCCTTAGTATGATGCTTTCAGTTCTGCTGGGGATCTAAGCGTGCACAGGACGCCTCAGCTCTGCCCTCTATAGGGCAAGGGTCTGGTGGTGGTTCCTGTCCACAACCGAGAGAGATCTGGATCTGAGGCCAGAGCAGAATTTATAGAATCATAGAGTAGTTTAAGCTGAAAAAGATCTCTAAGAGCATCAAATCCACCCATTAGCCCAGCACTGCCATTGTAAAAGACAATGTGGAGCAATTCTCTGCCACCATCTCTGAGCCAGCAAAGAGATGGTGATGATGGGGGACTTCAGAGACTGACAGACCCGTCATTTGGAGCAGCTCCCTTTAAAACTCTCATCTACACAGCCCAGCTTAGAAAAGAAGTGTGCATCATGAGAATCACTTTGACAATGAACTGGAAGAAAAAAATGTTTACAACCTGTAAAAGTCAGGCCACAGAGCTGAGAGATTTTTCAAAGCTTTAGATTCTTTTAGTCTACTTGTGACAAGCAAGACACATCAGAGATCATTTCTCCTCCTGAAAATGAGAACCTAGAGGCTATTGATCTTCTTGTAAGATATTTTCCAGCAAAGCTGGAAAAAGAAAAATTGTAAAGGCTTCACCTTTGATATATTTTCTCAGGTCCAGCCACAGCCCATGAAGAATTTCCATCTTTTATAAGGAGACAGTGTCCTTACTGCATTCAAACTCTGATGACCGAGCCTGAGACATAAGTTCAAGGGTCCCTACACTGAGATGATGTCTTTTAAAATTTTGACCATAGTCACACAGAATCACAGAATAAGCTGGGTAGTCATAGGACAATAGATCAGAATTTTTTTCCATTTTCAGCAGCTCCAAAGCTGCTGTTTTAGGAGCTCATCAGTACAAAGTTTCCCAATGAAAGTTTTGAAGTAATGATACCATTATAAATTTAATTACAGACCACAGTCTAGAAAAATGAATGCTAGAAAAAAGGTGAATTTTCTATGTCAGTATCTTCTGTTTCTTGTGGTTGTTCATCTTGCTCTTACAGGGAAAATAGCATGTATAGTCTTCTCTGACAAGAGAGTAGGGAATTTCCTGCATCAACAAAAACTATATCTTGCTTAGCAATGACTCTTCAAGTAAATTGTTGAGTGAAGCTACAATTACAAGAGATGTTTAGAAATTCATCCACTAAACACTGGCTGTGGCTTCTTTGATTCCCTCTCTGATCTTATAGAAACTTGCAGGTAATCCTTAGACCATCCAAATACAATGAAAAACCAGTCTCTTTCCTGAAAAAAATGCAGCAGATCCTAAAAATAAAATTAGTCAAGTTATAATTTTGAGTGCCTAACTCTACAAATGCAACCCTTGACCTGAAGCATTTATTTAATTGTCCTCACTTTCTTTCCTCTTTTATATATTGGCATTCCTTCTTGGAAATCTTCACTTTGCTGAATTCTGGCTGTATTTTAAAAGTTCCGTAATACACAAGAGAAAACAAGATTTGCAGCATGGAACTGCTTTTGAGAAGAATGACAGAGGTCAGGCTGTGTGCAGTGGTACAACATTTGCTGAGGCACCTTTTAATAAAGAGCAAATATTTATAAACATTCTCTCCTCAGCTGTTACACAGCATGAAGTATGTGCAGTATCTCAAATGTGATATGAATAGTTAGAGTGACTCTCACCAAAGGGATTAAAAGGTGTAAACATAGCAGAACCAGAGCAAACCAACCTGCAGAGACTGATTTCTGTGGAATCCACATGTGTATAAAACATTTTGCAGAATAGAAGTGCAAGAAAATCTTAATTCTATATACACAGCTGACCATGGGGCTATTTTGTTGCTGTTGTACTGGCATGCAAAAAAGATTTATTTTTTTTTTCCTGGCTGGTTTTCAGTATTATATTGAAGAGTAATGAAGAAAAAAATGGAAAGGGAGTAAAATGTATTTTCAGGAACATGGCTAATGTATTATATGGAATATTTTACCAGGGGAACAATTAATGAAACAAATCTCAGGACAACATTAAAGAAAATGAAGTTGCTGCTAATACACTAAACTCTTGTGCATTTAATTTTTAACAAGATAGAGATTTTCAAAGTATTTTAAAAAAAACCGAGGAAAGGGATAATGGTACAACACAGATAGAAACTCTGGAACTCAAAATTTGTGTGGTTCCTATTAACATGGTATGATGTGGGATTTTAGCTTCTTTAGGAGGTAGGACATAGATAATTTAAGAAATGTCTCCAAATAACAGAGAAAGGGTTAAAGCTACTGCAGCTTCTGAGACGGAGCAAACACATGGGATTATCCACACGACAGGACAGAAACAGAATAACCAATAATGCCCAGCGATGGTGCAAGGACACTCAAACCCTGTGAGCTCCAATGCATCTGTCTGTCTTTGGGATAGAGGCAATACCAAGAAAACCACAAATGCAAATTTTAGTGAATTCAGTGGTAGAGTTTAAGGATTTATAGCAAAGGGGAAGATACCTGTGTAACAACTTTATTATGCACAGGGGGTCTCAACACGCACCCAGCAAGGGGTGCTGCCACCACTGCAGCTCTGCGTTAAATTAGTGACTCCTTGGGTTTCAGCTGCATTGTGGAGCCAGCTGAAATGTAATGCTAGCACTGCAGTACGTTGAAAAAAATTAATCCAGGTGTTAACATTACACAAAAAGCCATTTTAATGTGGCTGGTAAGAAACCAAAAAAAATCAACCAGATACACTGAGGCTTGGAGTTTGCATAGTTTTGCTGCAACAGGTATGAAAATTAAAAGCAAATTAGAAGTTATTAACCTCAGGCACTGGAGGAAAAAATCACCTTTATAAGGAAAGCTGAAGGACGAAGCAGAAAGCACACATGGCTAGAAAGATAAACATGTTTGCAGCACCACTGCTATCATTTTTGGCAGGGCAGCAGGTTAGCCTTTACAGCATGGAATTCACCTTCATTTGCTGCCCAGCACACAATTTTCACAGTGTATATATATGTGTGTGTGTGTATATATATATATATATTGCATGCAGCTGGGCATACAGCAAAAGAAGCCTTACTCCAGCATTTGAATAATGTGAATCAAATCTGTGTTCTCAACTAATTTGAAATAAATATGAAATAATATGACAAAAAACATTATAGTTATTCCAGGTTTGTGTGATTGTCAAACACTTGATGATGAATGAGATTTAGATAATTTTTCCTGTAATGAAAGACAACTCCAAGCCTTTAGAAATATTTCATTAATCTTTTCTCCATTAGGTATGTAAAATAAAGATTATTTATGTGTGCAGATTCATCCTAACCAGAACTGATTGATTTCTAAATTATTTTACTAATTTTGTAAAGAGGATGTCAAATTTACCTGCACTTTCAGGGGTCAAATGGGCATTAGCAGGAGCAGAAGCTCGCCCAGCAGGTAATACAGACTGATATTGATGACATCCTAATTTGTCCCACTCACGGTACAGCTACGTGGCATCTGCTTGAGTGCTTTACCTCTCTAGTAATTGCAGTCTCAGAAAGTCTCTATTCGGCTAATTCATGTGGGGCTTTTTTCCCATTGGTTTCAAAAGCACCAATAAAATCTTGTCTGCACTGTGCAAAACAGCACAGCATAGAGCTTGGGCTGCTGTCAGGGCAGAGGAGACTCCTTTGTTGGCTGCAGCATCAACCCAATACTGCACTGTTGCTCCTGGGGCAGCCTCACCTCTGCAGAGACCATCGTTCTGCACCCCACAGACGGCCCAGCCTACTTAGAGCAGCATGAGATCACCACTGCTGGGGTTCCTGCTCTGAGCTCTCCTGGAGAAAGCTCAAGATTGTTACACTCATAGTATCCAGTTTCAGGCCGGGTGGTGTCTGTACTGATTTAAGTCTTGTATATATTTGGTTTTGAGTAATGGCATCTGTTTATCTTCTGTCTCCTATTAAGTATAATTACCAGACGAATTCATGTATGACAATATGATTGTTTGGCTTTGAAGCCCAGACTGTGGCAGTCCTCACATGCATTTAATCTGCAGCACTCTGTAAAGTACAATAATAATAGTTACGAATGGTTCATTTTGCCACAGAGGCCTGTCTTCAAGTATCTGTTTTTATCTTAGTGTGGGATTGTAAAAATCCGGAATGTTTTTTGCTAATTGTAACGCTAGTTTGTTTAAGGTTAATGTCAGTCTTCCTCCCATGGCTATTTTTTTTTGTGTGTTTCATAAATCAAAACTTTGATGGACCCCTTTACTGTGTGACAACCAGGCTGTCCTCTCGATGCACATGTGGTCAGACTATAATGTGTTAGGGAAAGGGTAGCACCGCTGCCACTTGCTAGATTTTCAGTGAAAACCATGAGTCTGTCACACATACATACACGCGTGGCTTTTATGCTCAGGGAATGGCTTCTGGCACCAATCCCCACTTTGCCTCAAACAGAGGTGGATCTCTGGTCTCTTATAAGATTTGGTGAGCCCAGTTTCATCTAAGTGGTGGCTCTTTTTCATCCCACCAGAGGCTTTGAAATCAGGACCGAAATTCCAGACCCAGAAAGAGACACCAATCTTCCTTAGTGGGTGTGGACCATTGAGCTTCTCAGGGGAGTTTGCTGCTACTATAGTTGCTATCTATTTGTATTAGTCACTCCAGAAAATATTGAAATATATAGGGATTTCTTAATCCTCAAAGAAGCACAGCACTCCCTAAAACAATACATTTCCTTGATTTAGCTGTATAAGACTATGAGCCCCAGAAGGAACAATAACACATTTGGCTACATAACAAATGCCAGTGATTTCTTAAAATCAATATAAACACTGAAGACTAATACATTTACACAAGCACTTTGATTGACTTCACATGATTTGCCTCTGGTTTTTCCTTACATTGTCTAGAGGAACATAGTAAAACAAGGAATAAATCTGGCTTTGTACTGCATTAGACCACGTCATGTGCAAGGGCTGAGTATCCACAGTGGTGATTGTAAGAGTGAAAGGAGAAGTGACAAAGGTCTGCTTCATATTGCTTGAAATGCTATCTGGAGTGCAATTTGAATAGCAAAAAAGAAAAACCACAGCAAAGAACATGTTCTTTCCTCCCTATAATCACACTATTTCCTATCACTTAACTAGCTGCATTTAGCTACATGTTCTATTTTACTGAGATGCCTTATAATTGAAATTCACATTCTTCTATGTAATTTTTAAAGATGATGACTGCTATTGCGGTGAATGAGACATAGTGGTATATGCTAAAATTTTATAGTGCAGTAACACTAGATTTCATTAATAAAAGAATTACTTTATTAGAAATAACTTCTGCAGTTACAATGAGACTGCAGATAATGGGATTCTGAGAGATTTGAATCAGCTATGCAACAGCTACTGTCATTCATGAGGAGAGCCCCTAGAAGATGGGGAAATGATTACATGTGCAAGCTAGAGTGGCAAAAAATTTGCTACCATGATATTAACTGTTTCACTGTCATGCAGGCTGTGTCATTCCACATAGTGCCAAGAAAGATATGCTTTGGCCATAAAAATCTGAAGAGTGGTTTCCCACACACATGAGGTTAGAGTTGTGGCCAAAAGAGGGCTCCATCCATCCCAGTTGCATTAGAGCCCATGGACAGTGTTGACACAAGGATGTTTTGGGGAACTCAGAAAATGCAGGCTACAGCTGGGTCATCCATCTACACAGCATTTCAGTCCAGGATCCAAGAATGACTGCAAACATAACTATGTGTTTGCTGTGAGCAAAGTCAGTATTTAAAGTATTTTCACTGGTTCTTTAGCCATGTATTAGTGAGTGATTTATCAAAATGCTAAGTTGGCAGTTTTACAAACTTGCACTAAACATACCTTTTTCAGTTCACTTTTCAAATTCCAGCTGGAATTTTGGCCACAGCCTCCCTGGAGGAAATTAAACTAAAGAGCCAGGGTTATATAAACATCTCAGGTCTCAAATGCACACACATTTGCAGGTGGGGACTTCTGAGACACCACAGGGTATCCAAAGCATCCATTTGGGGCTTGCAGAGACAGCGCATGATTCATCAGAGACCCACACCCTCTTTGTGTGTTAGATGGACTTCAGGATACACATCTCAAACAGCTTTGAACTGGCCTCCAGTGAGTATGAAAGGAGGTGAGTTGGTACGAAACAGCACCTGATAGCTATTTTCTTCCTCAGTGGAGAATCCCCAGCTATTAACAAGCAGAGCAGTAAAATGATTGCCAAATGCAGCTGGACAACCACAGAGGGAACACAGGGATTATTGCTGGCCTAGAAGAGAATAAAAATTAAAGTCTCTAGGTCTCCTTTTTCTTGAGGTTTCACTGACTGAAGAGACCTCCTCCTCTGCCACTTCACTCTGCAAGGAATTCAGCATCTTTTGACTAGCAATAGTTTGGAGTTATCCTAAAATGCAGCAATTCCCATGTGATTCACTGAGTCATCACCAGAGTGGAGGCAGGAGATGCTGTGCCAAGGTAAACAGCAGTTAGGGATAAGGTAGCTTCCAGGTAGGCATTCCCCTAGAAAGTCAGGCCTTTGAGCTTCTCTGAAGCATATGCAGCAATTTCCTGTGCTACTCAGTTTGTGTTTCACTTGTTTTTTTTAAACAAGTGAGTGACAACCATTCACCCCATCCCCCTAATCCTGCTTTTTCAGCAGCCCATCCTTTCCAGCTGCACTTCAGTTGCAGACTGAAGATGGAAGGTGCTAATTTGCTGGGCATCTTGTTTACAGTTTCAGTGCAGAAATGCCATTCTGCTGTAAATTGGTTCTGAGGGTGATTTGTTGTTTTAACTATCACCCATGTGCAGTGATGCTTCAAGCCGTCTATTAGAACAGGAAAACACTGACACAGATAATTAGCTGGAGTCTGCATGGCTACTTTGTATAGCACTTGGGAAAAGGGCATCAAACAGCAGCGATCGGTGATTCTCTGTGATTATGAACTGTTTCTTACTAGGTGTGACTCTATTCCCCTTAAATGTTTTTAGAGAAAAATTATTGTGATCATGAAGATGTTTTGTCTTCTGTGTAACTGAAGACTATTATTTTCTTTTTAAACCACTCTTGTCAGCCTGTCTGCCTTAAATTTTGCAGCTAATGTGGGTCACAGTGTTTGTCTTTTCCTTTCAATAGTGCTGTCTTTATTTACACAATTAATCTCTGTTTTCAAACGAATTAATTATGTTGGAAAGCTTACATTCTACCAGGCATATATTTCCTACACTGCTTTGGATTTGAGGGAGGCCCAAGAGAAGCATCAGACTTGGCCTGCCAAAGCCAATGACTGGGTGTACTCAGACAACCCTCTAGCATGTATCCCTCCTACTGCCACACCCCCAAGTATGACTGTGCTGAAGTACCTGGAGAAAATTGATTCAGAGTGTTGGATCCAGCTCCAGATTCAGCCACTTAAATATAGACATTGACCATGAAGATGTCTGCCACCTAAATATCAGAGTTTATTTTTGAAACACCTAGGGTTAGCCACAACGATTGCATAGTGATAGATCTTATGAAGCAGAACTCATGGGTGACATTTAGAAGTGGCACTTAGAAGCCAAATGGGACACCCCAGATCTCAAATGGCAATAGATGCTCTAGACCTCCACCAGCTCCTTAATGAGGCTTAAACATCCTACACCACATAGTGCCCTAGATTGTGAACTTATTTAGATGTTTGAATCTGAAAACCATTGAAATTCGCTGAGGAAACAGATAAGATATTGAGAAAAGCTCAGTGCAAATATGGCACAAATTTGCTGTTGGCCATTCTTGCCTTTTTTTAGTGAGGGAGGGAGGAAGGAAGGAAGGAAGGATCCACCAAACGTACGGTGATATGGAAGAGTGAGTGTTCACAAAGTCATCTCCAAAAAACTTGGTAGGGCCCCATGGCAAAGTTCAGAGCCATATAGAAACACTGGATAGTGTCCCAGCATTGACAGCAGCGAGTCATTTTAGCACCATCATGAACCAGATCTGCTACTGGACACCAGTCTGAAGATCTCTGTATCTCATGATACATCTTTTCATGTGGAATAATCCCAAAAAACTCCCTGCATTAAGGTTTATGATGTCACAACCAAATAAATAAATGGAAGCCACTAGGTCCTTCATTACTTAGTCTTAGCAGTAATTTGAAAATTTGACTGAAAGTCCTTGCATCAATTCTGCCCTTAAACTCAATGAATCTGAAGTGCAGTTGTGGAAATCCAGACAGACCTTGATGGAATAAAGATGAATAAGAATTCAGTACATGCATCCCCTTATTTCCGCTTTACTACACTTTATATTAATGTTCAAGTGCATGTATTAAAAAATCCTCTAGAATTTCAATGGTTTCTGTATAAGTTGAGGGATAAGAGAAATAATTGTAAATTATTACATATTCTTGCATATATTGCACTGGATATATGCTGCGGCCCAAGGTGCAGGGAGAACAGCACACCAATATGATGTGGTATAAAAGCTCCGTTTATTGCTTCCAAGTACAAATATTTATACAATAATATTTCATAATAATATTTAATAGCACGCGACTAGCAATATAATGATTGGTTGCATGTTCCCTTCACGCACCATGCATGTGTCTTAGCTAAAATTCTTATTGGCTGGCACAATCTACACTACATCCTGCTTTATGGTTAAATTTAGGCAGTTACATCCGCTAATTTATGCTTACTTCAACTTTTTCCTGCCAATTTCACTTTTTCTTGCCAACTCCCTTGTTTCAGCTTTTGGTCAACTTTCGGTCGAGGACCCAGCGGCTTCGAGCCTAGATCATCCGCTCATAATAGTGCATAACATCCAAGGCTCCCGCAGATATAGAGAGATCATCCCCTCAGACAAAAGAATCAGGTTGGAAAAAGAAGTCTTACATATTATACGCAGATGCGAGGCTGTGAGTTGACCAACAATTTTAGTGTGTATATAAAAATTCCTAGTAAGGAGGTTTCTCTCTTCTAAGAACTTTAGCTTTTGAGTTCACAGCAATAACAGGTTCTGAAGTATGAGATATTTGTTTTCTGTTCTGTTTTCTGTTTTTTTTTTTTCTTAGATTGTAGAAGGAAGCCCTGACTGAGCATTGTTAAGAACTTGGTCATTATGCGTGTAAACTCTGAGTGTTCTGGCCACTCTCCACAAAAGCACTCAAACACATGCTTGAGTTTTGCATTAACATGTTATGTGCTCTGTGTACATGGAACCTGCCCTGGAAAGAGTAAGATGCTTTAAACCCAAGTTCCTGAGCTGCAGCTAGAGAGAAACCATCACAGCTCCAGACAGGAGGATATAAAGGTAATTTAAGCATTTTTTTAATGACCCTGATTCTACAGCTGATTCTTAAAGAAAATAAAAAAAGCTACAGGAGTGGCACCACAGTGTACCCAGGTAAACTTTTTTCCATCAGCCTCTTCAGCAACTGATAACAGCTGAAAAAAATTAATGCCTTTGGAGAATAGCAATGGTCTGTTCTAATACAAACCTTCTTCTGTATTGCAAATGCCCTTCAAAAACCAGACTGTTTAAGGCCACTTCACAACTACCTGACTAAATAGTCTTCTCCTGGAGCTCAGTATTCACCCAGGCACAATTGAGCACTTGTGGTGTCCTTTAGGCAATGAGCTCCACAACAGCACCCTCAGCTCAACCCTTCCTCTGTCTTTAGACATAGCACTTCACCCCTCAGCAGCTCAATCCCAACAGCACAGAGGACTCCCTATTGATTTCTGTGAAAGGAAGAATGATGCTGCAAGGCTGGCAACATATTAAACTAAGCCATACAAGCACATCAGAGGAAAAATATTCGTGCCTTTGTTCAGCCCTCAGTTCAGCTGAAATGAAAAAAAGAAATTTATTTTCTTTCACTTTCACTGCTTCCCTATGAATCTCATCAACAATTTCATACAAGTACTCTCTGAGTCAAATGCCAGCAAAAATAAAAAGGACTCTATGCATGAAAGAAGAGGATCATTTTTTTTTTAGTTTGAGGGAACTGTGTGATTGCAATTAATATTAGTTTTGAGCAACACAGAAAAGCCTTATGGCCATATAGGCTGAAAAGCAATATCTTCAACTTCTTTGATGTTTTCCCAAGGAGAAGAAGGTGGCCAGAGGAGGAGAAATGTATTTTACATGTCTAAGTAGTTTTCTTTTATTATATGAAATATTTTTCTAAAAACAGTATGTTCATGCTATGCTAGTAGCCTACTTCTCACATACTCAGACATGGAATAGTATTGTTTGTAAAGGCACAAGTGCACAGGCTGATGACATGAATAGTGAGAGTTTTAGTATTCCCTTACCTGCAAAATGCTGTTAGAAATTTCTTTGATGGACAGCATTTGAATATCTCTGTCTACAAGATCTTGTATCTAAAAGACATGATATCTGTACTGAGATGAAATTAGCTGTAAAAATAGTTTAATTTTGTAGGAAACACTAAGAGAAATTCACCATCTCTTTCCTACCCTAACAGATCAGGTTGGTTCATAACTTAATCCTCATTTTCGTCCAAATTTAAGATATGGATTCAACTGGAACAAGCTTTTCAAAGGAGAATTTTGTCCTGCATCCATCTTAGTAAAGTTCTGGATCTGACATTTCTAACAGAGAGTTAAACTCTCTAGTACAGAAAACCAAATGTCTTTGGTGTCATCAATGCAGATACTGCATCAAGCACTCAGAGGAGCTAAAGCTAACCAAGATGCTCTCACAAACTCTTAAACTTAGGCCTCACCATGGTATGGCCACCACCTTTAAAACACAGCATATTGGAAGGGGACAGGGATGATGGGATGGTAGTTAACTCCAAAAAGTTCTTGATATGTAATAAAAGCCATGAAAAAGCAAATTTCATTCATTATGGAAAACACAATTAAGAGAGATTTTTGATTGAACTAAACTGCTTTTTCCAGGATTCTAATGTAGGAAAAATAATTGTAGATAAGCCATATCAACTATCGTCTGAGCCTCTGGCTTGAAAATTATATTAAAAATGAGGGGATAGAGACTGAAGGCAGATGAAAGAAGCAGAGCATGACCTCTTTTGTTGAGACTTATTGAGGTAGTAGAAGAAGCAACAGATATACCCATCTTACCTAGCAGAGAAGATTTTTATAGCTATTTGCAAATAGAAGTGTAAATTTGGTAACCGGGCCATGAAAATTCTGTGTTATTAATGTTTCTGTGTTGATACTTTTCAGTTGTCTTTATGGAGACGCTGTAAAGTGAAGCAGATGCCTTGCATTAATGTTGCTCTCATTAATGAGCCCTGGCAGATATACAGTCCAGTTCCTTTCCTTTGAGCAACGTTCATCAAAGTTTTCATTCAGCAATAAGTGATTCGTGTTTGTATCAGTACTTTAATATGTTTTAGTAATGCAAATATATTTATTCTTTTTGTAACACTTTAAAGTGACAACTGAAAAGCTGTCACTTCTAGAATGTAAGGCAAGCTAGTTAGGTATGATTGACCACCAAGTTCTTCTAGTGAAAGGTGTGTTCTGATAGGATTAACTACTGAAAAAAAAAGAGTAACCAAATCTTGGCCTATATGCAGGTGTAAAAAGGCTGTGTAAATTACTTGATAGAGTAAGTGATGTTTGATGCTTGGCAGGAAATTAATTTCCACACAGGTTCATGCTATGACAGCAAAATAATATGACAGCCCCGGGAGAGCATCCAGTTAATTACCGTATTGTTCTGTTCCTTGTAGGTTTTTCCTCCACTGTAAATCATGGACACAAGGTGGAAATCCATTCTCCAGCTGCTGTGAGAATTATCCATGCAAAACAAATGTAAAAATCCTTCATACAGGGATGAAAATGTTTGGGCATCAAGAAATGCAGAATTTCAAATCATGAACTCAGATCAGTACAACAGCTAAAATAATTCCTTGATGTTAGCATAACAATTCAAAATTAGATTTTCAGGTTGGGAAGCCTCTTTCTCTTGCAGCAATGTTGAATTGTACTTCTTTCGTGCCAGCAGGGCACTACACACTGTGTTCTGCTCAAGTGCAATGCAAGAGGCAGCCTCTCCTCCCCCAGTTTAATGCATGTCCTGTGCAGAGCCAGGAGTTGGACTCCACAGTCGTCCTGTGAGTCCCTTCCAGCCCAGGGTATTCTATGATTCTACTCTACACACATTCAGAAAAGCACATTCAGGAGCTGGGCTTGTGGAAGCTGGGAAGTTTCAGCTGATGTCAGGAGTCAACCCTGAGCTGGGGAGAAAGAAGTTGAGTGGAGACAGGAACTTAAAAGTCTGCCCTACCCCAGGAGGTGACAGCCCATCCAGGAGCTACAATGAGCATATTGGATTTGTGCATTCCTATCAAATGTGTATGGAGGCACTCAAATTGGAGTCCTTGCCAGACACCAGCCCACCAGGCATTTTTTCCAGCGAGCAGGAAAAGTATCTTTCTTCAACCAGAAATTTTATTAAAACCACTCTTCACATCAAGTGACTTCAGGAAGCCAGTAACCACTGCTGATTTGGGCTGATTCCTTCCGGATTTCACAGCAGAAATCTACGTCGAGGGGTCACAAATAGGAAAGGCAAGAGCTTTGTGCAAGAAATCTGATACAAATCAAAGTGCTCCTCACTGAAAGGCAACCATAAAAGGAAGCACAAAGACAGTGAGGGTAAGAACAGAAGATGAAATATTAACTTGGATATATTTTCCTATCCTAATGAAGCTTCTTTCTTCCTAACCAGTGGAAGCAATTTCCTTAAGTGAGATTTTGTCTGTCTAAAATTACCTTTTTCTCCTTGTATTGATTTTGCTTTCTTTTACTTTTTGTTATGTAATACAATAATTTTAGTATTGCAAGTACCTTGAAAGGAGAGTTTTCTGACAAAAGCTGGGTTTTGGGGTATGATAGAATAGGTGCAGCCAGGAGATTCTTTAGAAAACAATTTTTTTTATTATTTAGTAAAATAGAAAACATTAATAAAAAAGTAATTATGCCAAGACGGTCATAAAGGGAAATATTAAATAAGTAGTGGAAAATGAAGAGATATATAAAAAAGAAAATTTAAAAAAAACCAGGAAATCTTACCTATACTTTTTTTTTAATGAAGAGATGGACAAACTATTAAAGCCTATCAGACAAATCAATGCAGATTCACACGTAGCCTGAGTAACAGATTCATCCTGATTCTGCTAGGCAGCTCTCAGCTGTCAACCCAATGAAATGGTGCAGCTCCCCACTCCATTCTGCAGCACTCAGGGATGCACAGCTGCAGCACTGCCTTGGAAGCAGCTGGAGGATGCCCAGGGTAGTGTGTGTGGACACAGTGCTGGGCAGCCTCTCCCAGCAGCCCCATTGCCACTCAACAAGAATGTACTCAGCTTCCAGTGGAGCTATTTGGAGTTTTCTTGAGGTGTGCTGGACACATGGAAGCAGGCACAGCACCTTTTCTCTTTTATTTGGAGAGACTAATCTTGGTGATAAGAAGTGGGCCAGGTGATCCAGCTCTGCCTGAAGGAACCTCAGATCCAGCTCTCTCTGCTGATGTCACAAGAAATTAAAGGCAGAGCCAAGTGAAAAGTTTACACACATGTTCGCATGTCTATTCATTCCTTCTTTCTATCTACATCTTCTGTCATAATTCCACTTTCTTCCCCTTTTCGCCAGTGTAAATTACTTTGCCATCTTCCTTTCTACTCCCACCAAGGCAGATATTTAAAATTTTTTTCTGTGCAAGGGTGAGCTTTCAGGAAAATCAGAATAAGAGATGGCCTCTGCAGCTGAGATGTGGGCAAAAAGTCTCTGCAGGTAATTTTACAGCTATTCATGAAAGTGGAAAAGCACATGAATTTCCCAAATTTTTTGCCTAGTGGAAGTGAACAAGAAATCACAGACAAATCCAACTTGCTTGCTTGGGTTAACTGGAAAAGTTGAAATTCAGACCTGATACTGATCTCAACTTGACAACTACTAAGTCCAGGACTTTCAAAAGAGTGTCTCCATTATGGCTCTCTGGAGGGATCTCAGCCATGACTTCTGCTAACATTGTTTGTGTATCCTGACAGAGGGCAATGGGAGATTCATCAAGATTCCTTAGGCTTATAACAAGGAATCAATTTCCAAGCTTCTCAGTTCCATGACATATTTATTCTGAAAGCTCAAATGTCTAAAAAAAAAAGAGAAATTAAATATTTGTTGTTAGATTATTTAGTTTGTTCTTACAACTAGGTCAGGAGCTACCACTTGCTTTTACTGACATAACATACTGTTTTTTTAATCACTTCAGGACAACTGCAGCACATAAGATTTTGTTATAGCTATGAACAAGTGTCTTTAAAACAAAAATAGAACATAGGACTAAAATAAGAGACAAGTGAGGATTTAAATTAGTCTTGAGTCAAGAAAAACAGTTAATCTAAAAGGTGCCTAAGGACAACTGGAGGTTAGGTCCTCAGGAGGAAAATCTAGAGCCAAATGAAAGTGCCCCAACAAAAAATATTCTTCCTCTTCTTTTCTTCAAGGGTTTTGCAGTCATTAGACATCTTGCCTCCTGATTCAAATTGTCTCTACATCCTGCTTGACTAAAAATGTCCCAGAGTCAACAGCTGTCAGGCACTTAGCTCCTGCTAAAACCCTCAAGGAGCCAGAAAAAACCCTACTATTGTTTGATGTCTGTGTTCCCATATTTCCACCATTCCTCTGATGAGACTGAGAACTCCTTGACCTGGGCTGCATGCAAACCTATAACAAGAACCTCACAAAACCTGATCCAGGAAGGAATATGTCTGCTTCTGGGCTAATGCATGAGAAATAATTCAAAGTGTGTGGGCTCTGAGCAGAGCAGGATCACAGCAGTATCATCAGAGACTCTCCATCTTTATTTCTGAGACTTTACCCTATGTTTCCTCCAGCACAGGCTGGATGCCACCATGGTTTCCTCTCTGGGATATGGTGTTCCAGGAATCCTAGTTCTTTCCTGAAGCCAAGACAAGGTCTTTGCTGCAAAGACCAAATAATATAAAGCAATAAATAATACATCAAAAAGAAAGGTGGAGTGACTGACACAAGGTCACAGGGCAGGATAGTCATCAAACCAGCACTAAAGCCCTTCTCACCTGAATCCCAGCCCAGCATGCTTGGCACAGATTTAGCAGGGCATCAGGGTTCCTGTAGATCAGCCATAGCACCATGGAATGAACTTTATATGCATAATTCTGCTTAATGTGACATATTCTGGCCCTCACCACATCCTCCAACCTCCTCATCCACCCGGAAAATCAGCTATCCTGTCATCCCAGGCTTTCTTTAGTAATCAGCATAGCATGTTGATTGTTGATTTGCAACATGGTAATAAATGGACAATTTGACACCTGGTTTCAATGAATTCTTGAAATCTGCTCTTCACAGGTCTTGCCAATGAAGCAGCTTAAATCTTTAGTAGCAGAAATGAACACAAATATGTTGATGAATAAAACCAAATTAGATTTAGTTTAAAATTAGGCATCTTTGAATAGAATACTCAAATAACTGCTTTTTCTTGTTTGTCCATTGTCAATACTTCACATGTTGCTATTTCTTTGGGAACTCAATGGAGTGCAGTAAAGGTTATAAACAGACTGTCAAACTCGATGTGTGCAGGCCAAAGAAGCATAAAAATATTTCTTTTTGCCACACTCAAATCTTTTCACTATTCTAAATGTCATTGATGCTGTACTGAGAAATTATTCAATACACTGGAACATCCTATTTCATGCTGTTCGATTTCTGTTGTGTGGTATTTTTGCTGTAGATTAGTACCTTGGAATACTGACTGGAGTTGTGTGGTTTATTAGCTCAACTCCATTCAACACTGTGCTTAAAAAAGATCAGGTACTGCATTATCCAGTTATTGATTACTGGATAACAAGTAAAATCACCCTCTATTTACGTAACATTGGCAGATAAGTATATGATGGGCCACCAAGTAACAGGTCTCAAATCAATATACAGATCAAACAACAATTATTACTCAACGGGAGAGAAGACCTTCAGAAGGCAAAGCGATGTCATGACTGTACACCTCTGCACATGAGCAGGAAGGACCAGGTTAGCAGCAGTGATCACTGGTTCATTAAAACATCTTTTGCATCTGTCTTGTGGCTGATGTGGATCTGTGGAGTCCTAACAAGCCTATTTTGGAGCACAATTAATCTTCTTTTTTGAAGGACGTATCACAGACTTGGTTGAAAGAAGCCAAGCCTGCTACACCCTTTTCTGAACCACCACAAATATGGCAAGACTGAATTCAGATACAATTTTCTGCACAACTTTGGCTTATATAGGCACTCATCCAGGCCTCTTTTGCATTGAAGCTGAAAGGTCCCACAGTCCAAGTAAAGCAATTCACTTGGCCTAGCTCTCCATGGGTCTCCAATTTGTCTCATTTTTCTGTTTTTCTGGCTACTTACCCTATAGAGCTTCTAGATCTCATTTCAGCACTATCAGGATTTCACCCCAGGCAGCAGCCAACCTCACACAGCCTCTTGCTCATTCCCCCACCAGCAGGCTCAGGGAGAGAATCAGAAGGGTAAAGCCAGAAAACTCGTGGGTTGAGATAAAGACAGTTTAACAGGGACAGCAAAAGCTGTGCACACAAGCAAAGCAAAGCAAAGGATTAATTCACTGCTTCCCATGGGCAGGCAAGTGTTCAGCCATCTCCAGGAGAGCAGGGCCCCATCATACATAACAGGTGCTTGGAAAAGTCAATGCCATCTCTCCAAATGTCCCCCCTTTCCTTCTTATTTCTCCCAGTTAATATACTGAGCATGATGTCATTTGGTTTGGCATATCCTTTTGGTTATTTGGGGTCACCTGTCTCAGCTGCATCTCCTCCCAGCCTCCTCACCAGCATGGCAGCATGAAAAGTGGGAAAGGCCTTGGCTCTGTGCAAGCTCTGCTCAGTAATAACAGAAATATCTCCATATTGTCAACCCTGTGTTCAGCACAAATCCAGAACACAGCCCCAAACACTGCATCACTGTGGAGAAAATTAATTCCACCCCGGCCAAAAGCAGGGTAGCCACCTTGTGACATTACTCACCTCTTGTCTCTGAGAGAGAGACTGGCTTCAGCTAATAGGAACTAGTCTGGACAGGCAGTATGGGAAAGGACTCTGTCAATTTGGGACCTGCAATCCATGAAAGTCATAAACAGTTTCCTAGAGAGACTTGTCCCTCCAACATCCTCACTTGTGGTCATGCTAGGTACCTCAGGACATGAGAAACATTTCCTGAATAAAAACCACACTGCTTTGGTGGATTGCAACATATTTTGTTGTTTTGGATGCTTTGATTGGAAAAGGAAAACAGTCAATTATTAAAAGCTAATGGCCACCCTATGGGTCCTGGCCCTCCAGAAGGATAATGTGAACGTGGCCAATATGTATCAGAGGGAGCCACCTGTGTATGTGCAAGACACCCTCCATACCTACACACCTACAAAGAAGTTCTTAGATATTCCTTTTTCAAAAATATTAGTAAAAATATTGGTAGAGTTCTTCCTTTGTCATCTGCAAAGACAATGCAGATGAGGCATTTACACAGAAAGCAGGTAGGTCACCTTAGAAAAACCTACACAAGGAAGCAGTAAATATCTTTGAGCTACACTAGATTTGGGATTGCTTGAGAAAAATCCAGGTGGCATTTAAATTATGGAAACTGTTAAATGTTTGGATGGTAACAGACCATCAGTTCTAGTCTCTCAAACTGGCTTCATTAAAAAAAGTGTGTCTTGACTGGCTAACTTACAAATCAGAAGATCCAGTAGACAAGATGATTCTGTTTTATACGGGAAACAATATTTTTCCTGTTAACCAAACTCCTCCTCATCTGCAATAAACATAAATTCACTAGAGGTCAAAATTCAATTTTTACACAATAAATTCCAGTTTTTCTCCTAGCTCCTTATTTCTAAACCAAGCAGAACAATCTCACACAGAAATGATCCCCTATGGGTGCTATAAAACCAGATTAATGTCTTGGAAGGCTTGCAGAGTACATGGCATAACCACAGCTGCCCCTTTGTGCTGCAGAGCAGATTCCGTATCATTCCCAGCACCTACAATACAAACAGTCCCGGCTACAGTGCTGCTCACAGTGCTCCCACACCCCTATCTGGTGCGTTTTCTCTGTGGGAGAGTTGTGGTGCTCATTACGGTACAGTGGACACTTGTGGAGAGATCATTGTGCTGCAATGAGCATCTGGACGGATATGGGGAGAAGGAAGAATTCTTGCTGCGTGCGGGCAGCCATGGGGGAAGCTTACACTTCATGTTCTTGGCACTGCACTGATTCTGTTGATAGCAATTTCAATGGAAACACTGTTATTAGCAAAATATTTTCCCCACCCGTCTTTATTGCTTACAGCTTGAGAACTGGCAGTGAAGCAGGGGAATTCCATTGCTCACATATTTTAAATGGTTAGAGAGAGGATGTTTTCAAATGACCTTTTTGTAACACATTTTAAGTGGTTTGTCTTATGCGGCACTGCAGAGTTTGCATTTTTTAAAGACTGTATCCATGTACTCTGAGTTGATAAGGAAATGTCTTCCTAGTGCAGTGGCTTTAAAAGGCTTGTTTGTTTGCAAGTCTGTGTACTGCTATCAGTCAATATTTTCCTCCAGTACTAAGTTCAAATATGATTTAGTATTAAGTAAAAGACAGTGCAGTGAGAATTCTGAATTGAGAATAGTTCAAGTGTTGGGCAACTGCAGGTCTGCACGGTAGAAAATACCATTCAAAATGAGGGACATCTACAGCCCAAGTTACCTTGCCAGCTCTAAGGTAGAAAAATATTTCCTACATCTGTCATCAAAAAGAGCTCAAGAAAAATTAATGAGCCTAGTTCAATATTGATTAAAAGATTTATCTCAAGCAAAAAGAATAATTCATTTTTCCTAAACTGTAGATAACTCTCCTTTTAAAAATATATGCAACACTCAGTTTTAAAAACCTGTGATTGCCAGCTTTAAGATTCCCCTGTTGGCTGAGTTGATAAAACAGATAAAAGTTAGGAATGAATACAGCAATGTCTCCTGTCCTTTTCTGATTTAATGGTCTTTGGCATTTCTCACTCCTTTATTGGTCTTTAGCGACAGCTCCAAGATGGAATTGCAGGGAAGATCCCCTTTTACTGTTATACCCAGTCTTCATTTATTCCAGCAGAGAGGTTGTGCATCCAAAACAGCACTCCCCAATTCTTGTAGAGGCAGTGCCATAATTGTCGCATTTCACCCACAATCATCACTAAAATTTCCTGTCAGATCTGCAATTAAATGAATAACCAAAATATTTCTCTGGTTAACTGTGCTTAGTGTATTTCCAGTAATCACACAGCTCCTGCAGCTGCTTGCAGCCTAATGCAGTATCAGGATGGGATGTAACTGTCTGATAAATATATAATGCCCTTTTACAAAAAACAAGAGAAATAAAAAAATCAGAAGTGTTTTAGAAGCCCACTAGCAACTCACTTGAATGCATTTGTTTTTAAATTCCTCTGTCACCCCCTGTGGAAAACAGAATATAAAAGTCTAATCTGGTACTGAAAGCATTTGAAATTTCACACATACTGTTGGATTGCAGTGGTTTAACAGAGCAACTGAACAAGTAATTGAGCCCACAAAACTGAAATTAAATGTAGCTCATCGTCAGGAGAACTCATTATACTAGAATTTCAACAGAAGTATGAATAAAGATATGTTATTTTATTTGATTTTTCTCATAATGGAGCAGATTGGATTTTTTTATTAACTTTACACTGAGATTTAACAATTTTTATAAAGAGTGCAAGCCAGCAGGAAAAAAGTTCCACGCTGCCATACACAACCCAGACTTGGGGTGGAAATGCTCTGATCCAGATACTAAACACAGTAGAAAGAGTACTTCTAATTACACTTCAAAAGATCATATTTTCTCAGCTCTCCACCTTCATTGTACAGTCTTGCCAATTTAGGATGCTAACAACTAATCCTGATCATGGTATCTCCCATAACAAATACCATCATAAAGGAAAGAGGGGAATCTCTGGCATTGTGCTCCACTCTGACTGCAGTTTTACAAGAATCTGTAATGGTTTTATTCCTCAAGAATCATATTACCACACTTAAAGCTGCTTGCAAAAGCATTCTCTCTCTCCATTTGTCATTCTTGTATGTATATGTCTAGGCATGTATGTATGTTTATATAAAATCATTGCAGCAATATGTAAAGATTTTATGTCATAATTAGAAGTATCCTATCATTTGTAATACTGTCTAGTTTTGTAATATTGTCAAAATCACATCCCTTCATACAGAAGCTTTTCAAACTAAGCTTCTGTCTCAAGGTTGTTTATTTGCAAAAAACACTGTGGCCTTTGCTATAGGGATCTTTCTTCACTGTTTTGGAGATAATGAAATATGGTGAATAAACAAGTGAAAAACAAAGGCTTCAAAATAATCAAAATGCTGACCTACTTAACACAGGGATGTTTGAATGCTGTCCCAGGATACTGTACTGCTGTTGCTTTTTGCCAGGAAAGACAGCAGAGATGTCAGAGTACTGTGAGCAAAAATAAACTTCAGTTCTGGTCAATGCATGCTATAGGGGCCAGAGCAAGAATCAAAGCTCACTGATTCTGTTGTCACTTGTGCAGGATCCACCACACGCTCCCTGAAAGACAGCACCCCCAGAAAACTGGGGGATTTCCAGATATCTGGAAAAGGCAGCACAAGTTTGAGGGCCAGAGCAGCAATCTCATTCCCTACAGCTTGATGCCCCAGGCTGCTACCGCCTTTGCTTACAACCAGGCCAGTCATGCAGCAGAAATGGGAGGATGGAGGTGAATATCCTGACAAATCCATGTGCTGATCTGATGTGTTCAGCTATTGGCAGTGCTGTACTGTGGTAGAAAGATTAAAATAAATATAAGGTCATGTTAAACTGATGGGTTTTGTTCTTGTTGGATACAGCTACCGAGTAACGGAAACATTCAAGCCATAGGTTTGCAAGGTAATGCTCTCAGTTTTACTGAAAGCATAGGAAAGAAATATAGGACACAGGCAGCACAACAACTCAGCAATTCCTTGGAATGTTTCACAGACTTTTAAAAATTTGATTCTTGATGGGAGAGAGAAATGAGCTGAAAATGTAGATGGCAGAAGGCAACTTGTGCTTTGGGAGCCTCTCACCTCTCTTAGAAGGAGAAGGGGCAGAATAAGTGTCACAGACTTCAAACAAATAGACTTCCCAGCAATGATGTGTGTGTTACCACTTGCTTACAAAGGAAGAGAAAGTGAGACAGAGAGAAAGGGACTCCCTATTTTGTGGCAGCTGCAAAGCAGCAAAGCAACTCCATTGATGAAATCATCATCTCCAGCCTCTGCCTGCTGGGCACAGTCTGCTGGGACTGAGCAATGAAGGTGGAGCCTTTCATGTGGAAACTGAGGTGCCTCATGCCATGTGACCCAGAAGACAGCCAAAAGCTACCTCATATTCAAAGGCTTATCTGTAATTGCAAATAAGACTAAATCTAGTTTGTTGTCTTAGAAAATAAGTACGTTTGCTCCTGTTTTGGAGAGCAAGTTCTGTTCAAAAAAAATTTACAGTCTTGTTTGAAGCTGAACTGGTCTTTCATTTGCAATAACAGTAATTGAGTAAAAGAAACAGAGGCATTGATTTATTCTGATGCCTCCTGCTAGTTTTTTTCTTTGACTAGTCAGTTGTCTAAGTGTTAATGACATAGAGGGTTCATGACTAATGCCAAGATTTTTTTAAATATTATTGACAAGCTGAAGGCCAACAGGTTGTGTGGACAGTGGATCAGACTTGGAGAAATCTCAGCTCTAGGTTTCTAATGCATATCTATATTAGAGCTATCAAATTTTTAATTTGTTTGCCATTTAAGAGCACAAAAAACACGTACATGATTTATCAAAGAAATTATAAAATAAATCAGTTTTCCTCCTGAATAAGGATGTTGAGGTAATGGAAATTATACAGCAAGGAGCTTAATTGACCACTGTTTTTGACAGAGATTAAAAAATAAGACATTTCTTTCAACATTAAGGGGCAGGAGGTACAGGATCCTGCACCCAACAGCAGAAGAGGCTATGTAGTTTAAATACAGCATACAAACAATTCTGTTTGTAATTAAGACTATGTCAGCTTTTTTCCTTCAGCTGGAACTTTCACAAATTATCTCTTCTTTCTCAAGTGGAATTTGTCAGCAGATGCAATAGGATAACCAGGTAATGTAAATCATACACTACCTTGGGTGTAAAACAAATTACATGTTTTCCCTTCCCTTTTCTTGCCCCAAAGGAACCATTTAGTTAAACTAAAGTGTTGTTCCACAACATTGAATGAAATCCAGGGAAGGACATGAAACCAACACATTTATCAACTAGGTGTGAAAAAAAATTGTTTAAATTTTTTTAGGGGACCCATTTGTGAATAGCTTCCTATACATCTGTTAACAGAGTTGCAAGGCTCTGCTATTTTGCCCATTTATTCACTGAGTTGTAATAATTACAACACACATGTGAGACTGATACCTACAATTCATATAGCAACCTGTCAAACCCCACCTTTTCATCAAAAGGTTTTTCCAGAGCCTGTGGTCTGAGGCAAAATCAATCTGTCAGAGAATATCCCTTGTGAAATACACTCCAGAGAATAGAAACAAACAGCGATTCTCTCTTACCCCACAGTGATGGGGGGAAGAATCACCTTTCTTGGGAACTGAGGTGTAACCTGAATATTGAAACAGTCCCAACAGAAAGTTTAAAACAAGATATTGAGGAAATACGAGGAAGCCAGCACAATGCATTGTTATTTGGTGAATAAAAACACTGAGGGAATTCAGTGCACGATGATGAAATTGTAGATGCAGGGAGAGAGGGAGATTCTGTAGTTTATAATAGAACAGGAAATAACATAAAAAAAGAAAGGTGGAATGACTCACACGAGGTGAACATGATGAGATTGCAGCTTGTCAGAATCACATCACTCAAAAGCAAGGCTGGTCATGCGCAACATTTACCTTTCCATGGCACTGTGTGTTTGTGCATATCACATCATCCACCCTGTCTCAGCAGATAAATGTATTTTATGTTGCATTGGCATAGCTTTCACTCTTCCCACTTTGAAAATTCAGGCCATCCCAGCAACACAGACTGCCACTGTTTTCTCCAAGAAAAGTCAAAATTAAAGAAATCTAAAAGTTTTTAAAGGACTGTTGTGACTTTAATGTCTGGGACCTCCAGTTTACAAAAACAGGTTTGTCTATCCCACTTGGAAGAAGGAGCCAAACACATTTAAACAGAGTGCCTATGGCTGCCTTTACTGAGAAGGCTCATCATTTAATACATGGGTGATCACAGTATTATTATATTTTTTGTGTTTATTTAAAAAAATATGAAGGGCTCCCTGCCTTCTTGATACTTCCATAGACTCCCATAGTCTTAGGAAAAATCCTTCCTGTTTTGAGAGGGGGAAAGGGGTTTCTTTCTTCTTTTTTAGAGCATAATCTGTAGCTATTTGAGGCTATTCAGGGATCTGATTGTTAGCAGTTCTAGCAGAACTAGTTCCTAGTGTAACACTAGAAAAAATAGGAAAAAAATAACCAAGGAGGTAAATGGCACTTAAATTTTTTTCCAAAAATATGGCAGGCAGAAGTAGACAGATGTATCTTTTACAATGTTCAAGAAAGAGAGTAATGAGCTCCTTCTACTAGTAATAACTTGCCAAAAAAAATCCTTTTTCTCCAGAAAAAAAATCCATCCAATATGTCCATCAACACTTGTATTATACTGTTTTCCTATTGTTATAACAGTAGAAGAGCTGGGCAAATAATGAACTGCTTGAACATCATTGCAGTTATTTGTCAAATAGGACAGTTGATCCGCAGTGCTCATGCACTAAAACCAAAGTTATACAATTGCAAAATTTAGTAGAAGCTAACTTAACCATGAAAAATAATGGTGGTGTTATGCCTGCTAATAATTGAAGAATTGCAACATATAAATGAAAACCCTTTGAAAAATCCATGTTTACAACACAAGTAGACAGAAAAGATTATTCTGTTGTCCCCAAAACAACCTAATTAACAAGGCTAAGGCTGGTTTTGGCAGTTTGCTTCATCACACAGTGACTTTGACCAAAAAGTCCTCCAGGCTTTGGATTCTTTTTTGCATGCTTATATTTTCTAGATTCCACTGTCTCTCTGCGTGCTTAGCGTTAGAACCCAAAAAGATCCTCTGACTGGGAGAGGGATTGTGATGTCTCTGCCATCTGCCACAGTTCATTTTGTGTGGACAGGAACAGACTGGATTCGGACTGGACCTGGGTCAACCTGCTAAAAACCCGCCCTCTCCAGGAGTCATACCAAAAACCTTTCAGTCATTTCTGTGTGACCACTCTGCCCTGGTACTGGTGCCACATCAATGACTTGAGGCTACCCTGTAGGAGTTACTGAGCTCCAACTATGTTCTGAGAGCCATCCCCTAGATCTTCTGCACTGCCAGCATCTAGTCTAGCTCCCTACACCACCCCAATGCTCTGAGTATATATCCTTCCAGAGGTGGGTGCCAGGAGGGGATCTTCCTAAAGGGCTGTAGCTACTGGAATCGAGCAAATGCATTAATCACTGCAGAACTGGTTATGTGAGCCTACTTCCACCAGCAGCAGGACAGGCACAGAGAGAGCTCTCTCCCACCGAGGAATCCCACTGAAGCCAGACAAAGTGAGAGTGTGAAAAGCTTCTGGCAGGAGGGAGGCAGCTTTCAAACCTCTTTTGTGAAGCCATCTGCTCTTTGCTGATATCTATCACGGCATTTATATACCTAAAATGAAAGGTATCCTTTCAAATAAATCAACAGGGTTCACATTACTGTACAACAGTGATGTAATCAAGCATGTCCTGAGTATTTTTATATTTTACATATATTCATACAGAAAAACAAAATTATAAACTCTCAAAAATCCCCAAATAGTCTGGTAGCTCATCCTTGGTAAGTTAATCCTCTGCAGCCATGCATGATAAAATGGACTCAGAATGCTTCCAAAAACACTCGTGCTTTTATCTTCAAAGACAAGATACATTCATTCTAATTTTTTTCTTCTTGTTATTTACCTCATGTCTTCAAGGTCTTTAGGTTTCATGTTTTCAAACCAAGATATTTAAGTTTCTTTTAAAAAAAATTTCAAGCAGGCATTTTCATGCAATCTCATGATTCCAGTAAACTGACTTTAAATAAAAGTATCAAATATCACAAAATTCAGATTGTATCATCTTGCTTAACATAAAAGCTATAAAATCTTGCATATTTGCTAGGGAAGTCATCAGAATTGCTCTTGGTGGGCTCAGCATATACAGGAAAAATCAAAATTTAATTTCTTTTTCTGAAAATATCTTGGCAAGGGAGCTCCTAAGGAGGTCACTTCTATTGCAAGGTGTGCTCTTGGGTCAAAGGAGAGATAAAGACATTGAACTCTGCAGCCCACATGAATTTGTTCTCTTTCCTGCCTGCAGCTTGGCAGGCTCAGAGCAGCCACCTTCAACTTTGGAGTAGCTGAGGAGCCCTTTGGGCTGTTGTACCCCCAGCTTCATCTGTTCCCGGCTCTTCCAGGAACAAGAATTCTGGATTCACTCTGCCAGACCAAAGCCTCATCCTGAAAGGGTGTAAATAGTGGACTAGTTTTGGACTTCTGACTGGGTTTGGGCATTTGCTTAATGGGCAGTCTAAAATTAAAGTCAGGAAGGTGTTTTGAGGATATTAGACAATTTTTAATTTTGTTTTAAGGTGACTTTTCACAAATTGATAGATGGATAATAAAATTGAGGTACTTCACTGAAAATAAGATATTTCTCCTTTAAACTGCTTTAGCAACAAAGATATTCATTAATCCTATATAAAAATACCTTCTTTTATTCTTTGTAAGGAACTTTGATGTTTATGTTTATTAGTTTTTGCTTTTGTAAATGTGAATACACTTCAAAGGCTCAGGATTAAGGCCCTGTTTGTATGGAGGGAAGCAATAAACCAAAGGATAGAAGTCTTGCAATCAGAGAATATGCACATCCCTTTGGAATGTATTATTGTCAAAGAAATTGTCTAAGATTCTAAAAGGAGCTTTGTTTATATTTAGATTTCTTCCTTTTCTGAAGCTGTTTGTTTAGAAGTGGGTCACTTAACACAGCAGATGTTTCCTCAACACAACATATTTGTGTCACAGATGACGAAAACTTTCCAACCAACTCCCTTTAGTAATTATAATTTAATAATCCATTTTATTATTTTTAGAGCAGACAGAATAGTTAGCTCAATATTCCAGTTGGTCATCTGTGTTTCCCCGTTTCCCCTGCACACCCCCCCCCCCGCGAGTTCTATATAAAATATATTGCAGGGNCCAATTTTTACTGATAAACTGCTGTGGGGAATTTCCGTTTTTCCCTAATAAAAAAATATAAACTCCCCATGAATGTGCAGCTTCAAACCACCAGAAATTATTCAGGAAACATCACTTAGCTGATTTATGCACCAGAATGTAAATGAGGCCTCCTTTTTTTTTTCCCTGCTACCAGTAAAGCTGAGGCATTCACCGCTTTCATTTCACTTAGTTCTCTTTTTTCCAGTTGCCATAGAAACCAGGGTGCCAGTCAGGCTGCTGAAGAGGCTGCTATTGCAGGTGCTTTGCAGATACTGTATTAATAAATGGAGAAATAAATAAATAAATAATACCCCCCTTTTCCTCAAAAAGACAGCAGCAAAAAGCACATCACTTTGCATTTGTGTTGGTGGCTTGTGTAATTTGGCTACTGAGACTTTACAGAAAATACTGCCTTAGAAAATAAGCATGCATGTATTTCCTGTACCTGGCAAGCCTGTTGTGTATATTTACAGCTTTCTCTATAGCAATCAACTAAAATATTGAAACAACAAAAACCAATTGAGTAGAAGAGAATGAATCCTAAAAAGAAAGGGAGAATAAGTGTGTGTGTTTGCACAAGCATGCAGCTACTGACTTATTCATGCACATGTTCGGGCTATGTGCCTGGGATTAATAACAATTTCAGCCCCCATTTGTACAATGATTCTGTTGTTCTGAAGAATTTAAATTAATATAACCTTGATCTAAGAAATTAGAAATAAAGAACAAAACAAAAAAAACACAAAAAAAAAAAAAAAACCAGCCTGATTTTTAGCATAAGGAAAATAAGCTTGGGGGATCCCTTGATAAGTCCACCTAGGAATCCCCCATAACCTTAGAAGATTTTTGCCTAAGTTCAGCTAAATCCGCCTCAAGTCCTGTGTGCAGTTTTGGGCATCACAATACGAAAAAGACATTAAACTATTAGAGACCATCCAAAGGAGAGCCACAAGGATGGTGAAGGGTGTGGAGGGTAAATAATTTGGGGAGTAGCTGAGGTCCCTTTTTCCGTTCAGCCTGGAGAAGACTGAGGGGAGACCTCATCACAGTCTTCAACATCCTGGTGAGGGGAAGAGGAGGGGCAGGCACTGATCTCTTCTCTGTGGTTACCAGTGACAGGACCCAAGAGAATGGCCTGAAGTTGTGTCAGGGGAGGTTTAGGTTGGATATCAGAAAAACATTCCTCACCCAGAGGGTGGTTGGGCACTGGAACAGGCTCCCCAGGGAAGTGGTTACAGCACCAATCTGACAGAGCTCAAGAAGCCTTTTGACAATGCTCTTGAGCACATGGTGTGATTCTTGGCGTGTCCTGTGCAGGGCCAGGAGTTGGACCCAATGATTCTGATGCATTCCTTCCAAATCAGCACATTCTGTGATTCCATTTTTCTGCGATTCTAAAATGGATAGAAATAGCACAAACAATTATCCAATAAAATAATTTGCAAACACGAGCAACTGGAAGAGAGATCAGCACCTCCAAAAAGAAAAGGCAAGGATGTCTCTGTTATCTATTGCATTTGACACTTTTCATTGAAACAAAAATCAAGCACACAAGAGGTGTCTCTTATTTCTCTCCATAAAAAAATCACATTTTACTAGATGTGGAACTGGAGGGACTATACGGCTTACAATTTTACCTATGGCATATTTTAGCTCTTTCCTGTGTAGAGAAAGCTCTACAATTATTGATGATTTAAGTGTTCATAACATTTTAATAAAATTTAGACTTATTTTCCTTTTTTATCGTGGTCCTGACTCTGCTCATATTTCTCAACAAAATTAATGTTAGTGTTAGTCTTCCAGGGAATGAATCATCTGTCAGAGTTCTCCAAATAGACTGTTTATCCAACACATGAATTAAAATAGTTTCAGTTCAACAGATTTAAGATGTAAAAAGAAAACACCAAAACATGAATGACCCACATTGCAGACCAGCAGAAGTCTGAGGCTTTGCAAATACCTATATTCAAATGAAGAAGATGTCCTTGGGCTTCTCCAGTTCTGCTCTGGTGCCTACAACCTGGTTATTGTACAAACTACCGTGGGAAGAGTTACTTTTTGCTGTGGTTATTTCTAACATCGCCTGGATATGGTGTGGTGATAAATGGCACAAAGTCTAGAAGGAGGCTGGCAACCAGCAGTGTACCCAAGAGTCAATATTCTGTCCAGTCCTGCTAAACATTTTCATTAATGTGGACTGGATCTGGACAATGCAGCTTAGTGGACACTCAGAAATTTTGCTGATGATACACAAATGGAGGGTGTGGCCAGCACCAGAGGGATGCTGCTATACAGACCCCAGTAGGCTGGGAAGGTGGTCTGACAGGAATTTCTCGAAGTTCAACATGGAGAACTGCAAAGTCCTGAACCTGGAAAGGAAAACCCCATGCACCAGTGTATTCTAGAGGCCACCCAATTTTCTGCAGAAAAGGACCTGTGTGTCCTGGTGAATACCAAGTTAAGGTTAGCCACAAATGTGCCCTTGTGCATTAGGCAAATTTTGCCAGCAGAGTGAGAGAGGTGATTCTTCCCCTCTCCTAAGTACCAGAGAGACCATGTCTGGGGTGCTGGATACAGTTTTGGGCTCCGTGGTGTGCACTGGAGAGAATCCTTAACAAAAGACCACTAGGATCATGAAGGAACAGGAGCATCTCTTCTGGGAGGAAAGGGTGAGAGAGCAGGGACTGTTCATCCTGGAGAAGAGAAGACTCAGGACAGATCATATTATGTATATAAATACCTGAAAAGACGGTGCACCGAGCATGGATCCAGGCTCCTTTCAGAGCATGACAGTGACAGGACCAGAGGCAGTGGGCACAAACTGGAACACAGGAGGTTCACTCTGAACTTGAAAAAGAACTTTTTTACTGTGAGGATGACTGAGCCCTGGCTTGCCCAAAGAGGTGGTGCAGTCTACATTGCTGAAGATCTTAAAAAGCCATCTGAACATGGTCCTGCTGTCACTAGGTGTCCTTCCTTGAGGAGGGGGGTTGAATCAGATGGTCCTTTCCACCACCAACCATTCTGTGATTTTGGGATACAAAATCATCACCTTTCTCTGAAGAGCTTACCAGCTCAGGCTTCAATCCAACAAAGTGAAATAGACATTGCCATTGGAATCAATGGCACTCAGCATCTCCTTCAAAATCAGGCCTATGAGATGAAATATTGATTGAAAAACATCTCTCAAGTTTTCATTGCTAGGGTATGGAACATCTTTGTCATCTTCTGTCATTCAGTATATCATCAAGTTTATGAAATTGCATCAAATCATTTTTCTATTAAATCAGTAAAATTACAGTTTTATGCCTCAATCACTTTTTATCCATTATTATTCCAGAAATGCTCCTAGATTTTACTGCGCATTCTAGCAGGAAGGAAAGAAATCTTCTCTATTAAGCTGATGTGAAATGGTTTGAAATCCTACTCCAACTGAAGTAAACAAGCCAAGTCATAGCTGGAAAATACTGTCATGTGTCTGTCATGATCTCAGATTTTTGCACAGAAAATGAAGGGAAATTACAGCAGAAATTTGATTGAAAAAGACAACTTCTCTTCCACTTTCATCACCTTCCAACCTGTTCCAGTCAAAGCACCTGAGATCCCACTGAAAAAAAAATTAACAGGGAAAAGTAATAAGAGGAAGGTTTGCTGCAAACATCCTTGTTCTCAAAATCCATTCATGTTTTACCAATAGCATATGCATTACATTTTCTTGTCCTGAAGGCTGGGGGGGAATAGAAAACAAAACAAAACAAAAAATAGAAAACAATCAAAAAAAGAAACTTCTCTGCATCCCTGGGGCACAAAGATGAATTTTATTGTGATATCAGAGTGAATTTCAAAGACACACTGGTGAAGGAAGAAGGAAGGAATGGGAGAAACAGCATGAGTTTGGAGAGAGGACATTTCAGAAAGTAAAGAAAGACTGAGAAGGAAGGAAAGCTTGAGGAGTTCTGTTTCATAAAGGCAGTCAGCTGAGATCAGGACATTGCAGGCAATTATAGGTGTCACGGGGCTCTATGCAGGGTTAGGGGATCCCTTCATCTCTTACTCTCTCTTTCATTAGTCCCAAAATCCTAAGGTGTCCTCTCCTGAGTTACAGGATCATAACTCTCTTCCTCTCACCATCATTTCTTTTGTAGTCAGCTTCCTTCTCTACTAGTCTTCTTCCCAGAGCAACAGCTTATTTGGCTTATGAGTTCTTCATTTTTTTACATTTGCTCCCTAAGTAATTAATTCATAACTGTTAACCCAGGGTAATGGGCTTGATGAACTTCAGCTATGACCCAGCATAGCTATTCTCATGCCAATAATATATTCACCAGAAAAATTATTTAAAGAGAAGTACTGGTTTCAGAGTGGGCTTTTTTAGGAATTTATTAACAGAAATTGAATTTCAGAGCACTATTTTTGTTTAACAAAATACTTAGCAAAATATTTTTCTTCGCAAAAGTAGTGCATACAGTAAAAGCATTGGAAGCTATGGAGGTTTCTTCCTCTATATAATTAACTGCATTCTGTAAGTTGTATCCATCCATGGATTTTCTGCCTTCTTATTCCAGCTCTGATGCAATGTTCACTGCCTTTAAAGATATCTACAGACTCCTGTGCAGTTGGAGGTAGACCATTCATGAATGTCACATTCCTAGAGAACTAGTTGAAAAAATGGAATTAGCTCTCCATAGATGCACAGTCTCCTGTAACTCCTACCCATAGAGAACAGATTTGACACCACTAGTTGTAAAATACATTCTAAAACCAGCTTGGATAAACAAATCTCCAGAAGTAATATTTAATTCTAATGAGAGAAAAGAAAATTATTCTGTAAAATGGATCAAATTACAGAAATCAAAATCTTGACCTTATTATTACTTTCACATAAGACTTTTTTTGAAGCTCTGATTTAGAGCTGCCAGTGGAGGGTTTCTGGAAAAGGCAAACAAACTGTTGGTTCTGTTTTCATTATTTCTGTCTCATTTCAGTCTGTAATGCTGATGCCAAGATCATTGCACAGTATCGTTTGTACAAAAACCCCCTCATTTCTATTAGATAAATGTGCTGTTATATTTTCAAGCAGGCAAGAACCTATAAAATTTTTACATGTAAATGGCAAAACGATTATATTGGTAAGAGAAATCTAAGCCACATCCTTTTGTCCTCTAACCATCTGCCTATTAACAGACACAGCTCGTCAGAGAAGTGGTTTAACTCTGAGTTTGTCTGAAGTTTCAGAATAGGCCACTCTTTTTCTCCTCTAGTGACCATATACATAAACAGAATGTAGGAATTTCTGGGTTTAGGTTTGTCATTCTGGGCAACAAAGAAAGAAACTTTTACTGTGTACCCCCATTTAGGCAAGATGGATCATAGGAATGTCACCCTTACAAAAAACAATGAGCCCCAGGAACGTCTAGTAAAATTGGAGACAGCTCTGAGCCTTTCTGAAACACATTCACCTCATGATCTACTTCCTCCTTTTTAGATGCAAGAAAAGCTAGAGCATTTGGAGACGGGTAATTGAAACTTTGATTTAATTAAGATTTGGATTCTGTTTGAGTCCATCTGTACTTAATGTAGATGTTAAAGAGTTCAGAAACAAATATGGATTGGAACTGGCAACACTCATCTGGGCAAAGCTCCCCTGAAATCAGTGTAAATGTGCCTCAATTATGTTTCCAGGCTGGAACTTCCTTGGAATTGGAGATCATAAACATCTGCTGTATATTCTGTAATATTTGTCCATAAAATTTTCTCAAGAGACAATCTTAAATATGCAGTGCATGTCTTAATGAGAAGAGAGGAAAACTTGGTTTTCATTTGTTTTTATGATGGCAGGAATACTGATGTCACAGAGTAAAATGGAAAAATGTAGCATTGTATTGCATAATTTAACCTCTTGCTGAGATGGAGCAGAAGATGCAAGGGGCCCTTGGTGGTAGTTACCACACTGTTAAATTCTCGTGACTTGTTTTCTAAACCTGGTGGCACTCGGGAAAACAGATGGAAGGGGACCAGTCGTTGTGCCCTGCAAATTTCCAGAAAACCCCGATTATATAATTTAAGGTACTCACCAAGGGGTCCGTTGCTACTGAAGACCAAAATAATACAGAAGAACCTTCTGAGTAGACAAATGCAGAGGAGATGCTCAAAGGGAGGCAACAGCTTGTTGGAACTGGAGGTAGTCATGGAGAAGTGAGGGTAGCAGCCACTGTGGGACTAAAGACTGCCCAACTTCAGTACAACAAGCCTAGAAGCTGTAAGAATGAGCCACAGCAGAGAGTCTGCTATTTTGGAAATTTTAACTTGTGATTTAGCAAGTGGAAAACACTGGGATTTCCACTAGGAAAATGTCTACTCTCTGAGTGAGACCAGTTAAGGAGGAGATAGACCTTGGCCTATCCACTGAGCCTGCCTTGGGTATGGCACCATGGCTCAGCAGAAGTGCGCTGTGGTTTGATTTCTCTTCAGAGCTAATGTTTTGAAACTGTTAGCTTTGACTGATTTTCTATCAGTTCCTTGCCTGTGCTTTTTAGTGGGCATTTCCAAAAGCAACTTCGGGGCTAGTAGAGTAATTCCTGCAGTCCCTGGAAAGAAAGAGGATTCTCCAGAGAAAGCACCCAATTCTACTACACTCTCTCTGAATCACCCTCTGGAGAAGTCTTATTTTCCCCATGGGCTATCAGGAGACGTCAGGGACATTTATCTCTTTAGTAGTCTACAGTGGCCTTTCTGAGAGTTTCCCTTGTGTGTTTCTACAAGTGTCTCCTGCTTTTGTAAGTTAACCAGAAACCATGGGACAGATTCACTCCTGCTCTAAGCTGACTGATGCCAGCTGACTTTTCTTCCAGAGAGAAACTCAATCCCAACACTTCTATTTAGTCTAAATCTGTATTAAGTTTTATTTTATTGTTTTCATTGCCATGCCTTTTAATTAGTTGTATTTTTACAAAACACAGTGTTTTCCTCCAGTGTTTTCCTTTCCAAAAGGAAGAGGGGGTATGAATTTTTCATAAATATCCAAGTGACTTAGGAGTTGAAGTTTTATTGAAAATCATGCTTCTGAAGTAGAAAATAATCACTCTACATTCAAAAGGCAGAATTATGACAGTCATCACATCGCTGAGCCTATCCCTGGGCAAGTAATATATTCAGGAGCCAATTGGGTCTGATATTTTAATTACAGATCATATCAATTTATTAAAGCTTAATGCTACTTTCCTTGAAGAGGCAGGGGGAAATGGCACTATGGTGAAACTGGAATACAGTAATCCCATTTACTGTGCCTGCCACCTACTTTTACAGCCAACCACATAATATATTTTTGGCAACCTAGATACACCATTTCCCTTCTTTTGATGCATTTAAATATAAATGGTAAATTACTTTAGCATTGCCTGAAAATGCAGCAGTGGAGAGCATGGATGGCTCCTCAGATGCAGTAGATGGAATAGGACCATGAATATCAGTGGGAGTGTCTGCACAGCTTTTTATATGCATTGGCTTGTACCCATAGGCAGAGGATATGTTTGGAAAAACCTCTCCATGGCTACCTGGGAATCACATGAAACACAACAGAAATGGAAAACAAAACACTTCTCTGAGTGCATGGCTGGGGTTGGGTTTGGGTGCCAGACTTCTGTGTTGTGATGGCCTGGAAAGTCCCCTCCACATTTCCTTTGGAAATTCACCTCAAAGAAAGCAGGGTGCTGAATTTGGCTGTGTACCCAAAACAGAAATCCCAAAAGAGTGATTGAAAGAGCACGGAATCATTTGGATATTTGGAAAAGAATTAGCAGTAATAAGTGTATTTTTTCCTTTCATGAACTCAAGTATGAATGTGTGTTGCAATCTCTGTCGGGAAACAATCCCAACTTAGTAAGTCTTTTACCTTGAGCATGTACAGAAACAGCAGAGTTTTTCGGGTCCTGTTGCCTTGCCCCCAGAAATATGCCTTTTTCTTAACAGCAAGTGGACAGCCACAGTCATACTGACCTTGACTTTTATTTATGTGCTGCTTACAGTGGTTTGGCAACAACTTTGTTTCATTTATTCCTGAATTCCAAACTGAAATAATAATTTCTACTTCTGAGAGAAGAATTTCTTATTCTGTTTGTAGAGCTACAAGTAGGGGGGGAAAAAGAAGATTAAAAACATATAAGCCCCACTATTACACATAAAGATATGTTACCAAACAGCTTTGCTGTAGCAAAACTATATGAAAAAGAAAATCATAAACAAATATAATCAAAAGAGATGGACACTGAAACATAGAGGTGCCTTAAAATCTAAAAGTGATGCATTAGCCCAGGCTGTAAAACTCAGATCCACATAGGCTGCTTCTATTTTGTCAAACTTAACAGGGGTCTTTGCCTCCTGGACAGGATGATGAGGATGTGCATGTTGTGGGGTCTTAGAGAAGCATGGGGCATTGAATCAGGCTGGCTTGGATTCATCTTCTGTTTTTCAAACATGTTATGCACTTCTACAGCCACAAACCCTTAATAAGAGAACCAAAAGGGCTTCAGTGGCCTGTTCAGACACACCGAACAAAGTCCTACAGACCAATGAGGTTCATGGAGTTCACAGAGAACATCCACGCTCTGGGTAAGCAACCAAACCCAAGCCCAAGTTTTGTGAATGATAAACACTTTCTGCAACAGCTTTGCAACACCAATTGTTATGTTTGCATTGTGAGTAGTTGTTGAAAGTTAATGAACTGTCTCCAAGTTTCAGGAGAACACCTAACAATACACAAAATCACAGAATATTCAGAGTTTGAAGGGACACAACAAGGATCATCAAGTCCAGCTCTCAAGTGAAGCGCCCATAAGGGGACCAGCCCATGACCTAGGCTGATATCAGCACCATGGTCTGACCAACTGAGTTGATCTCAGGGTCAGATGAAAACTAAAGAAAATAAATTCTCTTGTGAATGTTTCAGGTACTACCAAATGATTACCATGCTCAGAAAGGCATGGAAGACAGGGAAAATCTGCTGTTGCAATTGCCACTTATTGGATATTATTTGACTTAGTGAATTGTAAATACTTCAATGATTTGTTTCCCCTACAATTAAGGTCAAAGGCTTTCAGTTTTTATTTTAACATCTTAAAATTGAAAAATATATTAAAGATCTAGATTTCTTGTGACATTCCAGATGCAGCTGTCTCAAGGATGTCTTTACAGTGTTTTTTCTTTTCAATGCTCTGGGTGTGAAAAAATGAAAAGTAAAACAAGTTTTACAAAATAAAGTGAAATAAATGTCTTTATTCCCTCAACACTGGGAATTCTCCTATTTAAAATAGGGGAATATTTTAAAACATAAATAAAAACAATATAAAACATATAAAAACAATTCCCTCTATATAGACTAGATTTCTATATAAAACACCTGTTCTTTAATGTGGTATTATTGCTGTTTTTTATCTCTTGTTTACATTTGTTGATCACAAAAATATAAATGACAAATACATTATTTTAGGCAATTAACCATGAACTCTAGAGTGCACAGTGAATATAGTTCAGAAAATGTTTATTCCAAAAGTTAGTAAGTTAATCATATTAAGTTAATAATGTATGTAGGCCTTACTTTCAGTTGCGCTTGCAGAGTAATTGCCCACCTTGAGGAAAAATTAGCTTATCTTTGGTGCTATACAGCTAAAAATAAGCACTATGGAAAATATATTTCCTTGAAAACATAATTTCAATATCTCTATATTCCAGTACTTATGAAACCACCTTTTGCATCCTGACAACTCTTCTGCAAAAGAATTTTAAGTTTTTATTCTGCTTGACCTATGAAAACAAGTCATAGAGTTGTTGAGAGGGATTGTGTGTCTGCCCATCAGTCTATCCTGCTAATAACTTTTGAAACTTATACAAAATCACAGAACAGTCTCCAGAGAAGGGACCTCTGGAAGTCATCTGGTCCAAGCCCCCATGCTCAAGCAGGGTCACTTAGAGATGATTTCCCATGACTACGCACAGATGGCTTTTGAGTATCTCTAAGGATGGAGATTCCATCACCTCTCTGGGCAACCTGTGCCAGTGCTCTGTCACTTTTACAGTGAAAAAGATGTTCCTCATCTTCAGAGGGAACCTCCTGCATTTCAGTTTGTGCCCATTTTCACTCACTTCCATCACACATGTAAGGGGAGAATTCTGCAGGTCTCTTGAAGTGTTGTGAAAGCTACTAGCCAGGAGGCAGCACAGCTCAGGTGAGTGAGAGCTGCCACCACGGGAACATGAGACAGCTGCTCCTATCAGATGGCCAAGCAGGGTGTGCATAGGTTTTGCCCACACTCACTCTGGCTCCTGATGTGTAGAAGTACCATCACAGGCATCGGGAAAAAGTGGGTTGATGCTGTGAGGAGGTGGCTTAGAGGCCCCAGAAAATTAACTTGTAAGAAAAGGAATTTCTTCCACTCCAGTGCTCTTAGGAAAAAATTACTTTCTGTGCACAGCTAAGTCTGCTCCTTGCAGTAGATGAATATTGCAAATAAAATCTTTGTTCCAAGAGGACTTGGAGGGTCCAGTCCTATACGACAAAAGGTACCTTCATCTATCAGTGAATCCCATGTTACCAAAATCTATAGATATGTATTTATGAATATAAATTTTGCTAGGAAAATGTTGATTTTTTCAATGGAAGACAAGTTTGCAACATAAACATTCTTATTCTTCACCAGAGTGGAAGCTCTCTTGATTCTTTTGTGTCTCAACAGCTCCCAAGGAAACAACCCCTTTTCTAAGAACTACTGTGGACGTTACAGGGCCAGGACCCCTCAGGTCAGCCTTCAGCCTACAGTGGACAGCCTTCCAGGTCCTGGAAAAGCAAGCAGGCTCTGAGTCCTGGGAATTTGTGTGGTTCTCAATTTTCATTTGTTCAGGAGTTCACACAGAGGCAATTTTGACAATTGAGATGAAGGGAACTTTATTCCTGTTAAAGTTTTATCTCAATGCAGCCTTGCTCCCTTGGAACTGGACAACAATGATGGGCTAAGGTTGTTTATCTGATCCATGAGCATCCCATTTCAGGGCTTGTATAAACTGGGAAAGTCGCATGAGCAGAGCTCCAATATCACTGATTATTACTTAGTAGAAATCAGACAGAAAGACATTTGCAGTAGCTAAGCAGAGAAGCAAGGATGATCTCTGAGTACAAATTGGTCTCAAAAGTAAATAAGTACTTATACTTGTGAGCTGTTTCACTTGCACCTTCCAATGTTACTGGAGTTTGGATCATAATCTGTATTCTGTTACATTTATTATTCAGGCTTCACATTGCAGTTTTTCAACATTTTCCATATCCATATTCCACAGCCTGATTACGAGATGTCAGATGCAGTTTTCACTTTCTATCATCCCCTCCCTGAATACTGGCACTCAGGTTGCACAGGCAGGCTGAGAATGCCGCTTTACTTATTTGGCCAAAATAGCGCCTTGCTTTCTTTGTTTAGTGATTAGAGCAGAGGGCAAGTTTGTGAAAGTCTCAAGTTTGTGCCTCTGGCCCAATAAATAACTACTTATACAGGAAAGAAATCAAGAGAAAACAACTGGAAATTATTATTAAATAGTTTCACATTATCAAATGGGTAGCATAGTTGTCTGTGCTGTGAAAAAAATGGAGCAATTTTGAACCTGGGTGTCTCCAATTCAGAGGAAACTCCTATTGCCATGTTCTTGTCTATCTGGGGTGGCTTTTCTAGTTTTTAAAGAAAAAAAAAAGTGAGAAGTCTTGAGTTTGTCACAGTGGAGAGTGGGTTTTTTTTTTTTAAATCACAAATTCTCGGATTCATGTCTCATAGAGACATGAAATTGCTTCCTGGGGCCAGTAATTGGACAAACAGAATATCTTTCTCTTTTTAATCTCTTAATCATTCAGTCCAGCTTTCTGTGGAGACAACTTGGTGCTAGTATACACTGATGGACTTTTCAGATGCTTCACTTGGAACATGTAACGAGAAAAAAAATTAAATCATCCCTGATATTACTTTCCATTAAGGAAAGTTTACATATGTATTTACTTATCCATTGGTTCATTCTGTCTTTGGACAATGAAAGGTTCGAGACCAGGCATCTGATGATCTCCCTGGGAGCCACTGAGGAACACAGGCCAGCACTGGGTTAGTCCTCTGCTAACAGCATCTCCACACAGATTTAGTGGAGACATCCAGTCTATGGTGAATACAGCCTAGGGAAATACCAGCCTAGAACTGTCTACTGACTCATTATTAATACATTGGAATAGTCTGGACCTGTGACCTCTTTACCGAATCTTCCCCCCTCCCTCCCACATCTTATTTGCCTGTGCACATGTCAGGAGGCTTCCTGGACTTTGCACAGCCATGGCATCTCTCTTCACACTCCTCTTGTTGCCTGTGCCCCAGAGTCCCTTGCCCACAGAAAAAGCACCCTCTGACAGGACAGAGCCTGCAGGCAAAACCAGCTTTTGTGTGCCCAGCATGAAAACACTATCCCCCCAAACAAATCAGATGTGATTTCATCTGGTAGCTCCTACTGTGAACGGCTCAATAACAAACAAAAAATGCAAGACACAGCAGGGGAAGACAAAAAAAAAAAAAAAAAAAAAAAAAAAAAAAAAAAAAAAAAAGGGGGAACATTAANAAAAAGAAAAAAAAGAAAAAAAGTGGAGTACATTAGATTTTTTTCATTATTCTCTTCCCCCCCCCCCTTACTTACAGCCACTAAGCAAAAGACTAGCAGATTTAAGTTCCATATAAAAATTAGTAACAAGACAGGTCCAGGGAACAATACATCTGAAGGAAAGGGACTTCCAGAAGCAGACCCAGGGGTTTTTTTGTGTGAGGCCTGGAAGCAGTTAATCTCTGCTGAGTAAAGATAGCCATTCAGCTCAGATCAGTCAACTACACTGCCGGAGGAGGAAAACCAGGGAATCGTTTCATTGTCATTACTGGGGAGTCACCAGATGCTTGGGATTCCATATATTTGGGGGATAAATCTTTCAAAAGCTCCATTGACATGGGGGTATGTCAATAATTCCACGTATTAGTTGGATGCAAATACTACACAATAAGGTATGGAAAGAAAACTGTAATTGGGAATAGCAGGGCGAAGGGGGCTCTGTCTTCTGACTGAGCCCATTGTTGAACTCCAGGCTGAACCTCCGACCCTTTACTTTGGAGGGACACAATAGGCTTTGATATGAGATGGTGGGAAACGGGCTTGGAGGCTCATTTCACATTCAGCTGCAATTCATCAGCTTGGCTGGGACTTCTAGCAGCTTTAATGACCACTGCAATTGATGGTTAAATCAATTTGTGACGGTGACAGCATGGCTGGCCCCTAGACTGTAACAATTCGGGATTACAACAGGCAGAAAGGGCCCCGTTATTCAGACATGCGTGGTTTCTGCTCAGCTCAGAGTGGGAACAACAGCAGGACAAAGTCTCACAAAAACAAGACCTGGAGAATGCACACATTCACTCCAGTTGACTACACACCACCATGGCTTCTTTGTAGCGTGATGAGGCGGGTTTAAAAAAAAAAAATTAAAAAAAATCATTGTTACAAATAAAAATATACAGTAAGACACAAAGACCCTGATATCTAACTATATCCTTAGGGAGAGTGGCAATCCAGAAAGGATTTCGGCTTTCTTCCTCCAGAGACAAAGCGGGTGGTCTGTCGCCCCTCCACCCTCGACCCCAAAATGTCTTGGCGCTTGCCCCCACAGCAAAACCCAGCCGTGTCTGGATTATGATCGAGCAGGTTTGCATTTGACAAGAGTTGCATGGGCGGGGGGGATGGGTGCCAAGGGGATCTCTGACAGTGCGAAGGAAGAACTGCTCCCTCTTCTGTCACTGAAGGATAAACGCACTCGGAACATGCTACAATTTGTTTTTCGTGTTTACATGGTTATAATTACTTCTCATGCCAAAGAGTTATTGCAGGGAAAGAAGGCAACCAGAGACCACTCTGCTGGCCTTGCACTTGACAATTTTGTTACAGGAGATTCGGTTGCTTTGGACCTGTGTCTGCAAGTCTGGTGCTTGCCTGATGACAAGAAAGAAATGCACCTTCAAATCATCTTAGCTCTTCCTTCGCCTGAATTTTGCTGGTGTTACATGATATTTGCATCCAAAAGATATTGAAATCGGACAAGAAAATGTGTGATTGTGATTCTGCTTTTCAGTACAATATTTTATATAAAATAAAAATTATCAGATGTATATATCTGCATTGAATTGTAGATATGACCTAATATGCACGTGTGGTTTAAGTGAAATTACACTTAAAATATGTCGGTTGATTCAGTATAAAGCTATGTTCTCTGTGCCATGTTAATTGAAATAATGTATTCAGCCCAAATACAGCAGTTAAAAAATTAATATATACTGATGTGTATCTAACTAAACATAGATTAATTAAATAAATCAATATGTTATGTAGTCAGAGAATTAAAATACTTAAAAATTGATATGAGGAAACTGCTAATGCAAGGACTGCAAATTATGCCAATCAATAACTTGCAAATTATATTATAATTAATTACATGTCTCTCTTTGTGGTTAGGAAGCTATTTGTGTGTATACTAAAGAAACGTGTTGAAAATGAGCACTAAAAGAAATGAAAAGTGAGACACAGTCCACTGGCTTGTTACATAAATCCCTTCATTCATATTCTGAGTTGAAGTCTACAATTAATAAGCAACTCTGGCATCTTCCTTACAAAATGTCATGGTCTAAATGTTGCAAAAGAAAGCACTGAATAGCTCCTTGAAGTATGTGAATCAATCGGCTGATGTTAATACCTGAAAATTTGTATCCTGAAACGAAGTACCACATCTTGAATATATAAACAGACTTTTTTCTTTAAAAGATCTGTCCAAATATTGAAAAAATATTATTGCTAACAGTGGAAAGGTCTGGCACTAGGTCCAAATCCTGCCAGGAAGGAGGGTGGAAAAAAAGAAATCACTCGGTTTCTATGGTAACAGTGCTGGTAGAAATAGTTGTGTGAGCTTACTGAACGTGCATAAAAGCCTTCCCAAGGGAGGTCAGAGGATTTGAAGAAAGGAGAAAAAAAAAAGATGGCAGCCAATGCAGAAAGCACAGAGACATTTTATGCTGAATAAGTGTTTCACATTTGTGGTGTGATCAATAACAAAATGCTGTTGCTGAGAGAATATTAGAAAATGTTTAATATCTACCCATTTGTATTCAAGCAAATGTTTGTGTGTGCTTGTTACCATATCAGACAGACGACATATGCAAATTTTCTTCTGCACACATGTACATGGAATTCAGTGTGCGAATAAATAATACATCATCTTACACAATGGAAATATGATGTGAGACTATAAAAGACTCTTTAATACATGCATTATCATATATAATGCAGCACATATGGACAACTTCACTATGTCAGATACATTAAATACATCCCTGCACATTTATACTATAAAATATAATATCAGTCTAAAATATCTGACGCACAGATTGCTCTTGAGAAAATCAGCATGCAAAGTAACTCTCTTGTTTCAGAGCAGCAAGAAGCACCCGACATTATTTGGAGCCAGATATTTAATTTTAGCAATTAAAACATTTTAATAAATGTTTATTTTATTAGTGATGATCAAGAAGTACAAGCTCTGCCATTCAGCATGCTTCAAAAATAAGTGATCAAGTTCACTGTTTTGAGCTAAAAATGCTCAACAGCCTTTTATTTACATCTGCTTCAATCCTCTCCACTTATTGTTGGTTGCTATAAACTCACTCCACAGGGGCTGGATTGGCACAGAGTGAAAACGTGACGGAGGCTCCCATGCAGAAGATGAGCTGTTGTTGCAAGCAAAACCCTGCATCCATAAAGCCAGGGAAAGAAGGAGAATTCTCAGTTACACTTGAAAGCTTCATTTTTGCAAGCATGAAGGAAAATACTTATGGCAGTGCCTGTATTGGAAAAATGTGTGTTGTTTTTGCGGATTTTTCTGTGTGACATGATGCACCAAAATTTCCAGAGCTTGCTAGATGACTCTCTGGGGTACGGAAGAGAGGATTTTCACTCAGAAAAGATTTTCAGTCTGAAAGCAGGAAGATCTGTACCATTCCTTCATCTTTACAATTCAAAACCAGCAGCACATTATCTGGAACCAACACTCACAGACTCAGAAGTAGCACATAAGTCTTTCCATCTTTACCCTCCCTTCCCACCCCCTCCCATGTGACTACACCTTGCCCCACCAAAACCAGCCATCAAAGGGGTCCCAGAAACAGAGAGCAGCTTCCTCCTGCACTGGCCCCAGGGCCATCACCATCTTCTCCCTTGCATATGGAAACTGCTGCTCTTCCCTGGCAGCATACAGGGTGTGGCATGGGCATACAGCCAGCAAGGGCCTTGCCCTGAGGACCTGCCCAGTGAGCTTGGAAGTATGACAAAAGATGCATTTCAGACCCATGCTGCCAACATGGGCTCAGCCAGGCTGATGTCGGGCAGAGGCAGGGCACTGCTCTGTAAGACAGTGGGGTTTGTGAAAGGTGGGTGTGCGCTGGGAACTGTAACACCACCAGCTTCTTGGCTCTTTTGGAAAACCACAACACTGGCTGTACTGGTGCTTTTAAAATCAGTGGCAGCACCACTATCAGTTTCAGAGTGAAAGTACATTTTAAGGAAGGTATTTTTCATCTCCCTCAAATGAGGATTTTGCTGCTTGCATTAGAGATAAATGGAAATTTAATGATACAATGACCATTCTTCACCCAGCTTCTTAAACTTCTCCTGCTAGCCAAAAGCACCTTGTTAGTCATTAATTTTCCTTAACTCAAACTCAGGTTAATATTGCCCTGAAATGTACAATGGCTCTCTGCACTTCTCAAAGCTGATATTTGTATCTGCCCTTGGAAAATCACACCACATTGGCACCTAATTAGCAAATATCATTGTTATTGATATTGAGCTGAGGATGTGAGAACATCAAACAAAAAAACCAAACAAAAAACCAAAAATCACCCAAAACCCAAATAAACTATAAAAACATAGAAAATCAAAGTACGACCCAATCAAAATGGGGCAGAGCCTTTCAGTGTACTCAGTAAGGACCTTACTGCCAATGGTGGTGTGACAAGATCTAAAAGTATGAAGATCTAGCAACCCTATGAACAATCCAGAAATGTCACAAAATCAGCAGCCCAAAGGGGTTGAACTCAAGATTGCCTATATGCTTATTTTAAGCCTAGTGGGCCTGACTCTGTTGCTACATTCTCCAGGATTTGGGTATCTTGATATCTGAATACATGGGTCACTTTCCATCTGGAACTGGATAGTCATGGTTCAACTTTTTTTTTCTTGTGCCCTGCAATGACTTAGATGTCAGCTGCTGAGTCTTATCCCACATTCACAAACACATATTCTGCCCCTCCCTGCACTGCTGAGCAAACTTCTCTTTCTTCGTCTGCTATATGAGTACTTTCATTTGCAGAGATCCATGGACGTTTATACCAAAACTCCTGTCCTCATTCTGTATAATAACTTGTCCTCTTGCTTGAATTTGCTATGCAATACAGTAATAACACTGCTTCACTACTCAGCAAGCTCTGTGAGGTACTCTCTGAAGATATTCAGTGGGACAACTGTACCAATTTATTCTACTCATGGTATGTCCCTACCAACATCACCATTTGTCAGCATTTTTTAATCTCTTCATAACAACCTTAGCAGGAGTTCCCAGCTTGGAGGCCAGGCCTTGGCAACATGGAGGCAACACTAATGCACTTTTGTACTAATGAACTGATATGAATGGTTTTAGTATAAATGGTGGCCAAACAGTTGTGACAATGATTACATAACAATCCAAGAAGTGACAGCTGTATGAAGTCAAGATACATGAGGTATCCTTAGTTCAACTTCTTGCCCAGGGTTTATATTGTGGAGGTTGATTTATCCATGGCATATCTAGCTTAAAGCTAGTTCAGAAATCACTACACTGCATTAGCAATTCTGTGATTGTAGATTAAACATACCCTAAATCAATGAGTAAAGATTTTTAATAAAGCATATCTTTCAACATGTGCATAAATTACAAAGGGGAAACAGCTGTCTGAATTAGTCATGTTTGGGTGGGTGGTTGGCTGGTTAGTTGATTGTACCAGCCTTATAAACCATGACTTCAAACTTCATTCAGTGTTGTACAAACTTTCATCAAACAAGCTGTCTTCTCAGAATCTGTGAGGCAACATTTGTCTTTGTTAGAAGAAAATGTTGAATTAGATTTTAAAATCACACACACAAAAAACAGCAGTAGCACACAATATGTCATGTTTTTATACATGTTTTAATGGGGGGTTTTATGGGTTGGGGGGGGCGGGGCATGGGTTTGTGTTATTTCTCTAAAGAGTGGCCAACTGAATACTTAATGTTCCAAATAGTTACAGTGCTCTGGTCATTTGTGCTTCTTCATTGGCTGCAATTTGCTAGACATAGACTTTTGTCTTACTTTTCTCTTTTGTAGAAATTCACAAAATTCTCTGTTGTGGTCCCTTTATGGTCTTAAAGGCCCATCCCATCCTTTCAGAAAATTTAACACATGACTATGATGCCCCCATACATGTCCACCTGACTGTCCCCTGTGCCTCATGCAAAGCTGGCCACCCGCACACTGCCTGGTGAATATGCTCTTCTCATCAGAGTGGCTGCAACTGTGGAATAAGCTCAAAGCCAGGTGTAAGGACAGTAGTGACTACCTAAAAAAAAAGTGAGTTCAATTAAGACAAACTGAAATACTCGCAGGTTTGGTACATTAGACAGTGTTTCTTGTCAGATTCAAACATCATCTAAAAACTTGTCCTCAACTCGTGAATAATCATGTTTATAGTTATATGGTATCCCAGGAAGCAAATATATTGGCCAGGTGGATTTTATAGAACCCATATCAGGAGGCTGGGTCTATGACATGTGGCCAGAGGAATTTCTTATTATCTGCTAACTGTAAAGGGTCCACATTACAGTTGAGACCAATTAGCCTTTTAAACCTGTGTGAAAGAAAAGCTCCACTGCATTGTCGTTAGAGTTATTTACAATATAAAGGAGAGTGCGATAGTCAAAATGAAAAATTTGTAAAAGATTCAGGTCCAGAACATTACTTTCTTGCTACATGTAATCAATAAGAACATAAAACCGTGAGTGCTTTAGATACATTTAGGTCACTCTGTGCTCTTACAAAAGCCTGTGAGGGCTGAACCTTGGAATAAAAATACTTGAGCCCCTACAATGGAGTAACACATTCACATATTTGTTGTTGGCCTTCATGGTGATGGCACTGTCAATAGTGCATCATTATCTGAGATATGCTACAGCATCTATCTGTGTCACAAGAACAATGTCTCAGAGGTTTTCTTGCCCTTTCTTACTGGTTTGTCTGCGCAAAAAGACGTGCAAAAGATATAAGTATGCATTACTCTACAGCTGAGACCACAAGGCAAAAAATGTGTAGAAATCACAAGAACTCAATATCTTAGTTTCAGCCTGAATAATTTACTGAAAAATTACCCATTCACTTGTGCCAAACCTGTTCAAAATACTAATATAACAAGCATTACATCTTATCTGTGAGTTGAAATCATTGCATAAACTTCCAAACATACAAGCGTAAAAGAAAAGAAAGTGAATTCTTAGAATTATCATCTAACTCCAGAAACACCTTTTTTTTAAATTATTTTTGAATCATCACTGAGTCTAGAGTTACTGTAAATTATATAAATTCAAGCATAATATGAGTTTTTATGGCTTTATTTTTTCCCTCCCTCTGGGACAGTTTCTGATACTTTTACTTAGAATAGTAATTCCATTTTCAAGTAACCAGACTGAATTCAACACACCTGAATACAAGAGACCACTTTGCTCCTTGGCATTGGAAAATTAGATGTTCATTCCCAGAAAAGTATGTTCATTCCACTTTTATCAGCTTTCAGACTACTTCTTCTTCACCAAAGTCTTAGGGAATCATTCATGAAAACTAAAATCTGCTCTACAGGGATGTTTGCAAAGATTTTGCCTAGCATAAGCCAAGGGGTCAGGATTTGGTTCTTTGTGTAAGCCTAAAAAATCACAGTGGCTATAAAGCAACAATGCTTCTGTAGTGAAAATTACATGGTGATTTTCTTACATGCAGTCTCCCATGGTGCTTAAGTGAATAAAAGGTTTTCTTTGCATATGATCATTAGAAATTGTAAATCTTAGATCATAAAAACAACGCCTACCAAATACAGTTTTGCACTAGCCAAGGAGTACAGAAAACAGCATCTCATTACCTGTAAATCTTGGCAGAAAAGAGAAACAGAGCCTATGAGTCTTAACAACAGCTTCTGTGCAGCAGCCATTAGATCATTCTGAAAAGCACAACAGGTATAAAATGTAGTTGTATGCATGCCTATATAAACATTTTGGTATTACATGATCATTTAAGTACTCCAAAATCTATGATTATAGGCTTATGGTTGCCTTTAAAAGATTAGAGGTTGCATTTTAGACTAATGAATTCCACTTACTTTTATTTTTGAAAACTTTATTAATGTGCTTTAAAAGGTGTTACCCTCCTATTCAGCCTTTCATTGCTTCCATGTTTGGCATGTTTTTGATATGATAGTGCTAAGTAGGCACAGCAAACATTTTGTTAAGTGACTAAAACCGAGTTTGAGGCTGGTCTGTGAAATCCCCCACATACCCCAACCTAGACACCTGCGAGTGCATAAAGGCAGCCTTGTCTGAATCATCAGGTTGCCTCACTCCTGCAAAGCCCTCTCATGACTGAGTGATGTGGCATGGAAGGACCTTGTGCCACTTCAAAGGAACGTATGTACAGCAGACAAACATTTACCCTTCCATGAAACTCAGCACCCTGCGCCCCGTGTGATGGGAATAGAGAATCATGCAATACACGGCTCTGGTTCCATCTCATGGACTCCAGAGAGGTGCAGCTACCACGATGCTACCGTGTTCTGCCCCTCTGGTGAGCACACACGTCAATATGCATCCATCAAGGCTGGATAACTCCTTTTCAGGCAGCAAGACATCTGAATTGAGCACCTAAATTAAGCTGTCTGAACATAGTCTTGAAAGGCAAACACTTTGGTGAAAAAAATCAGGTTTTGTTCTTTCTTCTGTGTTTCTTGAAACTGAGTATATGAGAAAATTAAAACCAGACAGGCCAAAAATACTAGGGACACTTATTTTAATAAAATGGAGAAAGCTGAAAATAGCAAGTATTAAACACACAGTATGAGGTAGCTACCATTTGTTTTGTGTAAAAATACTCTGGCACTTAAAGCTCCAGAAAGTTCCCACCATAAGCTTTCCTGCTCTTTGCTTATGTGGCACTGACATCTCCTTCAGCTGCTGAAGATGTGCTAAATAGCACTCAAGGTCTTCTTTATGAAGTGGTCTGGGCAAGAAAAGGGGTATTTCTTTCTTATGTATAATGAAAAAGGCAGAGAAATAAGACTTAGAGAAAACCAGCAGAAAACAAGATGTTAAGTCCTCTCCAATCCCTGTGTTAGTGGTCTGCGTTTGCCATACATATTCATCTTAACCTGTGGAATAACTTCAACTGCTCTCATTTGGGGTGTTAATATTCTCGGGTTTTTTTTCCTCTCTGGTTGCTTCCATGTCTGCCTGCTTGGGAAGACCCACCAGTAGAATAAGCTGGAAAATGAGCAGACAAATAAGAGAGAACAACATGAGGAAACAAAGCCATCTGGGTCATATTTCCCAGAGTAAATCTTAGTAAATTCTGACTAAGTCTACCACACCACACAGCTTTACATCAGATTGGAAACTAGCCCAAGTTTTTAAATTTTTATGCAGACTTTTCCATATATATCTTTCTCACAAAACAGTTCTGAATAATCTGCTACTTCCTTGTTACTGTTACCACGTATGCAAAGTTTTCTTCCAAAGTAATTAAAGGTCTTTCCTTATCTAAGGGATACCAAAGCAGGGTCATGAACCTCAGCATCTATTCACCAAGAACACACACATATACACAGTGCGGCATTCAAGATGGTTGTTAATTATTTTTTTCTGCCAAGAAATGAAAATAGTCAAGTGTACTTGCTAAAAGAAAAATATAATCCACCCTATAATTAGCTTTTTAAGTAGCATGTTTCAATAAACCTGCCCCAGCAAGATGCTTTGCCATCAACATAAAGCAGTTTAAAACATTTGGAAAAACAGCATATTGAGAAAGAGAATGCAAGAAAGATAATTAAAACCAATTGGGAATGTGGTAGATGTGATTCTGAGAAAGCAATAACCTAAAGACAGAAATTGATTCAGTTTAATGAGAGAAATCAAATATGTCTGCTGCCTTTAAAACAAATGATAGATAAGAGCAATAGCAATGGTTTGGAATAGGTCATATATTTTATTAAAAACCCATATGGCATGATGATCCACTCTGAAAAATAGTGGTGGTAGTTTATTGCTGTGGTTTGTAGACAGGAAGATTTTCATTTACTTGAACATTTTCCATTTGTGTTCAGGACAAGGAAGTGTTTCTAACAATTTCCTTTTAGTCATTATTTTGGCATTATGACATTTGATTAAAAAACAAGCAGCTCAGCAGAGCTGAAGTAATGCAATTTAGTAAGATGTGCTACTTGTTTGTTTTAGGATAGGTGATTCTGACTGCCTGTTACACATCAGCATACCTCATACTGGATATTTGGAAAATTTGACTGATTGTCAAATGTCAAGTCCAAACTCAAAGTAGTATCAGATGTGCTACTGTTCTGAGGCAATGTGGCAGCAAATGGACTGATTAGATCATAAAGAAGTAATTTTCTTCTTCTTCTTTCATTGGTACCACTGGAATCTGTGCAAAAGGGACAAGAAAATCCACGTTCCCATACTGTGTGACAAGGAATGTGCAAGCTGCATGGGTATTAATGAGCATGGGTCTGTCCTTCACAGAGAAAGGTCATGGTGCTCTGGGGATGAAACCAAGCAAAGTTTACAGATCAGCAACTTGTCAGCCCCAGCCTCCAGATGGAATTAAATGCAGATAAAACAAATAGAATGTTTTAAAGAAATGGAAATACCAAGTGCTGGAATTTCCTGGCTATACACAGCTGGATTTATTTCAACCTCTGCGGACATGGAAAAAAGTATGAGTTCATAGTCCCCATATGGGAAATGTGATGTTGGTAGAGGAAGAAAACAGAGTTGTAGTCCCTGTTCTATGGCAACTGCATGATTATCCATGCCAAAGACAAGAAAATAGTCCCAACAAGAATATCTGGTCAGTCACAGCTTTGAGGAAAACACAAGCAAGAGTATGTACCCAGTAAGCAATGTGGATGAGGCTTTCCGGGACTGCTGTGAGGGAGGGAGGGAGGGAGAAAATAAAGCCATGTGGGAGCAAGCTATGCCATGACCCTGGTTGCATGTAGTTTTCTAATATAGTAGACTATGTGACTTACTGATTTTAGTGTGCAGTGAGGAGTCAGCTTTAAATAAAACAAGGATGAAATACTAAGACAGGAAAATATCAGGTCCATGGGTCTGTGACTGCAGCAAGGCAACATCAGAGAAGGGACAGAGAAGGGAGTTCTCTAAGTGGTAATTCTGAAGGGACTAAATTTCTGTTATCTCACATTCACACCCAAAATTAGTTGATGCTTTTTGTTTTAACCTCTGTGTGTGGTTCCTCCATCTGTAAAACAGATGGTCCTCTCACAGCATGTGCCTACCACAGCCTCTTAGGTCCAAACTGCAGTGTGGTTTTGAAGAGGATCTCCCAGTCGTTCCCAGTCATCATGCTTTGGTTTGCATTCCTGCATTCCTCTGCAGAACACAGGTCAGTTTTCTTCAGGTGAGATTAAACTGGAAGGTTGCTCTGCTGATGCCTCTACCTAATGTCCCCCAACTGCTCACAGGTATTTGAAATATGCTGACAAGGTGTAGTGAATCCCCCACAGTGTGAGCGCTAGGTCATCAGCCCCCTCTGCCACACGGACTCACTAACACAGACACAGATTTCTACAGAAATGGTGCCAGAAAGTAATGAGCTGCAGCAGTGATGAGCAAGACAAAGCTGTATGGGAGGAAATGAACCATTTTTCCTTCGGAGCAAGGTTTGTGTGGTGCAGAGCAAAAGTATCACATGCCAGACACGAGAAGGAAAATAAGTATTGCAAAGCTGTTTCTAAAATGGGCAACTTACACTTTCTGTGCACTGACTGAGGTGGGTGTCTTGGAGAGAAATCACATACATTTGTGTAACTAAAGACTATCTGGAGGCATACACTGACGAGGTCAAATTAAAGTCGCACAGACCACCTTAATTCTGGCATTTCCTAAGTCTCAAGTGTTTGACTTTACAACCTTAATAATGTTCTTTTAACATAGTTTTTGTATGTGTAATAAATTATATGCCCTTCTCACTTTCAGTGCTCTTCTCACCAGTAATGCTGTTGGACTCTGGTCCTTCGTTATGAAAACAAATATTGGAAATTATTGGTGTTGTTATTGAAACCAGATGTACTGCTCTCAGTGGCATTTATTTGTACAGTGTCAAACCCTGGAACATTCAATTTCAGAGTAGTTGTTGAATAAAAATGAGCAATATAACTGCTAGTGAAATGTAAGTGCTTGAAAGGCCTAGAAGCTGTCTCTTTCCAGGAAAGTTTATAATTTCATTTCATTTGCAAACATTCCCACAAATGACTGCGCAAAAATGACACAGTCACATATTTGTATCAGTGTAGAGCAATGAAAAGTAAGAGATGGTCAAGATTAAAGAATCTGGGCCCAAATGTGTGAGGTACTTAATCTGCCCTGAAGAACATCCAGCTGCCTCTTGGGGGAAAAAAAGTGATGTTCATGGTAAGCTCAAAATGATAAACATGAAGCAAAGACCTTATTCTTGCTTCAACTTATTTCAGATCTCAGGCATAAGGCACCCTGAAGGACAGCATTTTCCCCATTCACTGCCAAGGGACATGCATGCTTCAGCTTTAGAGGTCTAACCTTTGAACATCAATTATTACATGAGAAATATTCCATCTTGTCTGTTCTATGCTCTCACTGTTCATTTTGGCCTTAGCAGAGATTAAATACAGTGCTTGGGGGGTGGGAGCAGAAAGGGAAAAAAATAATTAGGTAACCATTTACAAAGCCTTAAAGAATTATTACAGCTTCATATTTAAGTAATTAAAAATTAAAAACTCCCCGAACTAAACAGGATACACTGATATCAATGAAGTACTTTTTCTAAGGCATTTTAATATGAACTTTAGGTTCATGATTTTCTTACAACTTTCCTACAGGATTCCTACCTGAATTAATGCACATGGTGTGTCATGTTCTGTGAATCATCAGGCCTGTGCTGCAAATTAAGCTATGTTAAAGGGTTAATCTGCAGCTGTAACTGCAGTCAGGGAATGCCTGCATCCTGGATGTGCAACACACAAATCTAAAAGCTCTGTAAATTAGTCCATGGGCTTCTCAGATTGGATGACTTGTCTTGTACAGTTTGGGCTGTAAGTCACTTAGATGGCATATCCACAAGCCTGGATATCAGTATGCTTTCATCTCAGAGAGCTGTCAAGAAAATCCATTTATTAGCAGTTGTCTCCCCCTTATGCACTGTAGTAAGAATGGTGCAGCAAAACCAATTGAAAGATTAAATACTCATGGAAGATGTGTGGAAAGGAAGATGCAGAGTAGCATAATTCCATGCTCTGCAAGAAGAGCAAAAAACCCTTTTTACTGAGAGCTTTTGACACTTAAACCCTTCTTTTATGTGGGTATTTTGCAGTGTAACTCTCTGTACAAGTCTCAGGCTCATGCAGTGCACTCTTGCTAAGAATCTGTTGGTTTAAATAAATAATATATGTAAGGGAAGTCTGAACAAAGCACTATATGTATGAATAAGCATCTTTTCAGTAAATGCATGCCAATCATTACTACCAAATTAGTCCTAACTTCATTATTCTCGAAACCTTGAATTCCTGAATACCTTCTCTTAATTTTTACAGACTCTACTGTTTCTGGCCATTTCAGGGCACTGCCAATCAGTCTAATCATCTAATACTTGCCTTAGTTTATCAGCCTTCCATCTCATTCAGGAGAGCAAGGGCAACTTATTGATTGACTGATTTCATTTCCATCCTCCTGACATTCCTTGGATTTCTCGCAGCAAAGAACAGACACCCCCCTCAGAAACCAATTTGGAATTTAAAGAAGACTTCAGAGAGAGGCAAGCTCAAAATGGCATGGACTATCACCGGCAAGCTAATCCCTGAATACTTCTGGCAACAGTAGAGAGGAGGCAACATCTGAAATAAGGAAGAGTGACTAGTTATTTATTGAAGAAAAATGCAATCCGTTTCAAAAAGCATTTTACTGTAACCAAAAATGTCCATCTGTTGGAAGGTTTGAAGGAAGAAAGGGGGAAAAAAAAGCTTTCTGAGTGCATCTGTAAGGAAAATATGCCCTGTTAATTCATAAAGTTTTTTATTTTATTGTGATTAATCAGACTTACTCTGCATATATAATGTATGTCCTAAAATCACAGTATAAGGGGAAGCTTTTTAATAAAAAACAGTGTATTTTGTGATTTTTTAAATTAATATTGCAAAAGGATACTATTTTTACAGCAATATGCAACCATGCCAATGGAAAATAGTGAGAAGAAAAAATATATTGTCTGGCACGGGTTGCCATAGTAACAAGCTGAAGTTCAAGGAGAAGTGGAGAATCTGAATTCTGTGGCAAGGTAATGAATTTAGCATCTACAGGAACAGAAATGGATTTTCTGTCACAGCCTGTAAATCAACCACAGGAAACCAACATGCGGGAGAAATTTTGGAATGCTTTATATCTGCTTCAAATATATGAAAAGGATATCAAAATTAACTCTCAGGGCTTTGTCTTCCAGGGTCTTCCCTTTCTTTCTGTTCAGACCAACACACTTGAAAAGAATCTGATGTTTGTTATTAAGGCAAAGACAAAAGCCTTGCAATTTTCTCAGTAAGCCCCCTGAAGTCAGTGAACAACACCCTCCCCAAGAGAGCTCCTTTAACACATTCCCTTTCTGCAAAGCACTGAAGTCCCAAAGGTCAGACATGAGTCCAATCACACCAGCCATCTTTTGAGACACTTTTCAAGATGTTTTCTTATACAAATGCATGATGCTGGTGAACAAACAGAGTGAACACGAAAATATTTGAGGTACCCAGCTCAGCATCGAGGAACATTGGCCTGCCCTGAAAAACCCAGCAAACAGCAGCTGCGTGGCGTGAGGAGCTGCCTTGGGTCATCTGTCACACCAAGGAAAGTGTGGGATGGAGTTTGGACTCTGAGCTGGTGTCTCATGACCACTGCCTGCAGAAAGGCTACACACAGATCCAGGTTGCCAGCAGAAGTCTCAGAAGGGATTTGGGGAAATGATGCCCATGCCTGAGTTAAATGTCTAAACTGTTCTCATGTGTTCTCAGCCTCTTTCTAACAGCTTGTTGATCTCCAGGATGACCTTGTCCTTGGCCACAATAATTATGCCTCAGCAATCCAGACAGTATCAGGAAGAAAAAAGGTCTCATAACAGTGGGACCCAGCTAACGTACTTCATGCTCTCTGTGCCTTTAAAAATATAAAAAATAAGTAGCTTCCCTTTCTACCCCCTATCCTGGAGCAGATGGAACACACCCTGGGGAAAGGGAGGAAAAAATTCTCTTAAATACAAAGAATTATAACAATGCACTACAGTCAATTATCTATAATGGCCTTCATTCCCAGTAAGTCACACCCATGTAACTCAGATGCAATTCTTCCAAAGTCAGTGAAGATAAAGCAGTGTGAAATCACCATGAGCAGAGAATATAGTTAATAGAAAAATTTTTTTAAAAATTTTTAAAAAGTGAGCCTGCAAAAAATAAAGTAGAAGAAGATATTAGACAAAGAAAAATTGATATTTTATTTTGATATCTTCTGCATAAGACAAAGGAATGCACTCCTTTTACTGTATCACAGTACACAAATCCTGTTACTGTGGAGGGTCCAAATGGAAGAACAATTATCTCTATGTGTTCTCTTTGACTACCAACCATGCAACTAAATACTAACTAAACATGAAATAACAGTTTAGGAGTTAAAATATTTCAGAGAATTTCATGTAACTTGCTGATCTTGACTAATTCTTGTTAAAATCTTCCTTTGCTTCTACAGAAAAATTATAACCATGGGAAGCATGAATTTCCCTGGATGTGCATTTGTAACTTTCTTGGAACAAAATAAAATTTTTAAATGGAATTGGAGCTCATAAATTAAAATATCTAATATCAGAGCTATTTTAAGATTTTAAGATTTTTTTCATTTAGATATAAAATTCCACAGGGTAAGCCCATCTTTGGCCATCTATTAGAAAACAAAAAATATTTCTGTTCTAACTGCCCCATGTTTTGTTCTGTTTCTCCAGATTCCTGTTCCACTAAAATTGCAAAAATGTTAGGCACTGGTTTATTTTAAGTGGGCGTCCCAAGTCATGTCAAATCAATCGATGAAAGTCTTGAACTCATATTTAAATACTGGGAGTCATGAGATTAACTGTAAGTGGTTTCAAGTCTTTTGGTGATCTGTGACCATTTGGAAAAGTAGAGAGGAAATACAAAAATACACATTTAAAAAACAATTCTATGCTGGTTTGGACGTTGGTAGAATTAAAGATGTGTTAAATCTCAGAGTCATACTTATACTATTTTCCTCTTCTGGGAGAAATCTCTCAAAAGCTTCAGGCCCCTTGTCCTTTTATAAATACATCTGGTTTTAGGCCATGATGTTGTCCCACATTTCTGCAGATTTTTTCTGAAAGTGTAAGTAAATACGAAGATAGTAGGAAATCATTATTTCAATTACTACTCCTGCTGTGAGTATAAGGCTCTGTCTGACAGTGCATGACTTCCATTCACATAAACTTCTCTTGGAGTAGAAAATAATAAATCAATACACATAAAGGTACTTTTGACTGTAATTGATGCAATAAATTATTAATTACCAATTAAAGCTGTTCAATCTTTTCTTGCTGTCTTCTTAGCCAGGTGTGCCACAAACCACTGTAATAAACCCACTTGTATTAGGGTAAAAAATAATCAGGTACTTTTTTTTTTTTTGCCAAGTGATTTTTCTCCAAGAGCCATCCTTGATTCCAGTAATAGTGTGACTGTACAAATTATCATGGATCAACTGCTGGAGCAGTCAAAGCGGTGGGAACACGTGCGGTATTGTCACCAAACCCACTGTCATGTCAAATCACAGCCTCAGGCAAAAGAGTGGAAGATCTGATTGGGGATCCAGCTCTCTCATCATGGATGAGATTTCCAAGAAGTGTGGAGAAGGCTGCATAACTTCCTCCAGCTTTATGAATTGAACACAGGATATTCCTTCCAATCATGTAATAAAAAAGAAAGCATGATCAGCTGTTTTGGGCTGAGATTTTTATTTCTTTTTGCTTAAATTATTTACATTCTGGTCAATCTTAGCAGAAGATTTTTTCACTTTTTTTTTTGCTTCAGTCACCAAAAATCTTTGTTTGCAGTATCAAAAATATATGTGAAGCCTTCTCTGAAAAATCTGTCTTTGACTATCTCTGTGACAGTTTCCACAGCTCATTAATTTTTCTGTGCAAATATATTTAAGAGCACAAACTATTCTCCCTCCCCATAGGTTCTCTTCAGAAAGCAGGGGAGAAGAGACTTATGCTACAAAGACTCATTGCATTAATGATTTGGCTCTATATATAGTTTTCAGAAATATAACCTGCATGTTTGTGCTGTCCTCATTCACCTGAGAAATCTTCCTTTGTGCTAATAATTCCATTGAAGTAATCACTGTTTGAGGAGCCAAAGTGTGTTATGTAGCCAATTCCCTTCACAAGCCATAATGCACAGCTGCAAAGCTCCAGGAGACCACTGAAAGGCATCCTGAAACTTCACAGTAGTGGCAGGAGGGAAAAGGAGGACACCTGGCCCTTCTGGCATTCACCTAGAACTGCATGGTTATGTGCAGAGAGTGGGGAAGGGGAGGAGAGACACAGTTATAGTCAGTCTGGATATTCTGCCATTTAATCTTTAATCACCATAAAGGGATTTTTGTGATCTGTTAATTTTTTGAGCTGCTGGAGATGGCAGGGTAGCCAGGAGTTGTTGGTTCTCTGGATGCTGCAATGGGTGCCACACTGCAATTCTGCTTTCCTTGCTCCTTCCCAGGGATCATTCCTGTCCCTTTCCTTTTGAAAGGGGTCTTCTCTGGAAAAGACCAGTTTATCTGACTTTCCATAAAGACTGTTCTCATTACCCAAACTAGTTCAGGCAGAGGCAGCTCAGCTGCATGCAGCACTCAACACTGCGATGTGCTGCAGGAATCAGTGTTCCTCCTGAAGACCTCAAAGCTGTTCATGTCTCTTTCTGGCATTCCTAGGACTTTGCCCCACCAATCCCTTTTAAAAGAGCCTGTCCACACCAAGGATTACACAGAGCTCGGGTAACTGAGCAGAGCAAGCCACATGCCTGCAGAGCTCATTGCCAGCACTCCCAGCTTGTGACTAAGCAGGACTGCGTTAGGGTTGCTCCTCAGTCTCTCAAGGACTGTCTAGGAGTCCTAGGCATGCAAGCATGGGCAGGGTCCCTGCTGACACACCCATGGCTTCAGTGCTTCCCAGATATGCTGAAGAAGATGACCCAAGAGCTGTGGTTCAGGTTGTAGAAGAGCAGCAATCAGAGAGGGCACCTTATGACTGGAGAGTAAGGGAGGAAAAATATGCATCTTCAGTTCTGACATTTCCTAATATTTGAGTGCATAAATGCACTTTTAAATATGACCATCCTTTTTCTAGTTCATGTACCCTAGAATAAAATGGTTGCAAATAACAACGTGGCAGGGGGAAGAGATGTTTATGCATCTCCTGTCACAGTTTTAAGCAGCATGTTTTAGAAGACAACATAGCTGAATCCTACAATGAGCTTTAACTTCCTAATTCCTGAACTATAGACAACAGTATGTAATTCAATAAGAAAACAGATCTCTGACGAGGTTCTGTCTGTAATCACACACTTTATGGGGTAAACACTTGAAGAAAGGCCATTTGACACACTATACCCAAAAGTATCAATAAACAGCAGTCCAGAGACCTCTGCTCAGAGAGCAGCACTGACAGAGTCTTTCATACAAAGCCAGAGGAAGCCATGTAGTGAACAGATTGTTTACATTTAATGATTTAACCATTATCCTACTTGAGAAACAAGGCAGTAACAGGATGTTTCAATCTCTACCTGACATGAAAGGCAAGAGTTACCAGTTTAAATCTACTGGTGTAAATCCAGAGGGCTTCTGCCTGCTTACTGCTTTAAAGACTAATGGAATACAGCTGTTACCATGTTCTAGGGAGCCCTGGGCAGAGATCAGAGAGTATGTACAGTCCCACCAGTACAGATGTTGTGTGCAGTCAGTGGAAATTCAGTCAAATACTTGTAATGCTAAAGTAATTGAAGCTCATTACTGAAAGTAAACATAACTGCCAAAGTTAGTGCTCCTGAAGGAGTAAGTGGCATTCCTCATTTATTCAGTCTGGAACCAGAGGAGATCATTAGGACACAGATAAACTCTGGGCTGACAGGGGAGGAATACTTTAATGAGGAAATAGTTACAAGAGATGTTAATATGTTTATATATGTAAATTGTGACAATTTTAAAAAATAATACTGAAGTGGAATGTATTCCCAGGAGTGGAAGTGGGAGAGGAGAGGAGAGGAGAGGAGAGGAGAGGAGAGGAGAGGAGAACTATGAGAGAGTCTGATTTCTTTCATGACAGCAGAAATACACTGATATTGTAAAGCAGCATATACAGTCTCACAGGACTGCCCACTCATGCTGCACATCCAACATACTAACCTGGAGACTGGGGAAAGGCATCTGATGGATCTACATGGCACTGAGCAGCAGGGAGCTGGGCTGCCAATTTCAAAAATGTGAATTGATAAAATCCAATATCACAGCTTCAGTAGTGGCCTCAAAGTAGTTTATCTCAAAATCTTTTTACTGTTAAAACACAACTTGTAGCTCTTTAGGCAGTGCCACTGCTACCTAGTGAGGAAAGGGGTTATTAGATGGGATTTTTTCTGTGTACCATTGGTTTCATTTGGGAAATTGTACTTTCATATAAGAAAATAACTTTTTAAGTTCAATATCTGCTCTGGATCAAGAAGCAGAATTTAATCAGTGCATGTAGAGGCAAATCAGTGTACATACAGTATATGTACACCTATATATAACCCCATGTATAGGGGGCTATATACTACACATGCAAGCACATGCAGGTTTGCATACTACACATATAGACACCTACAGGTTTGCATACATGTACATGATCAAATTACACACAGAGAAAAGCCTTTGTAGATACACATACACCTCCACCTGTACCTATCTCTACAATTTCACCTATACATGCCTATATACACATCTGCACTTCATGTTACATGCATAGATGCCTGTGTGTGAAGGGGTGTGTGTAGTCATGCGTAAAATGCAAGGTACATTTCTAAGTTCCTGTTGTGGTCACTGGAGTTAGGACAGGTGCCTAAACACAACTGTTCACAATGACCTGAGACCTTCTCTGCTATCCAAGAGACTCTCAGCAGTTTGGCAGATGTGATACAGGATCTCTGGGAGGTCATGGCTTTGTGAACTGATCCTTTTGAAGGTCACAGACAATTTTTTTTATGAGTTCCAAATTGTATTACATGCATATGTTTAGACAACTCAAAACAGCTCCCAGTCAATGGGTTCTCCAAAGCTGCTTGGCTGACCTCAGAGTGAGCATCATTTGCTAGCCTGAAGAGCTCTCAAACCTCCACTGACCTGACTAAAGTGCCATTGACATGTAGGAAAAATTAGGCAGCCAGCACAAATAACAACACATCTATGAAAAGAGCAACGTTTAGCAGTCTTAACCTCGAACAGAATCCCAGCTGTTAATGTGGATGTTTGAATCTTCTCATAAATTTAACTTGGAAAAAGTTTAGTTGTTTACTGAGCTCATGACATTGAAAATGCATAGTGGAGTGGAGACCACTTCAGCTCTGCAAAAACTGCTACAGCTGTAAGTGGGAAAACAGTTTTAGGTATTTTCACATATTTTTCAGTGATCAACCAGTTGTATACCTTGACTGATTTATGTTTACCTATTGCAACATGCGGGCAAAAGGCAATCATCTTATCACAGCTAAATTTATCCTGCTATTGCCCTGCTCTGGATGACTACTTCTTTCACACCTGAGTACTTCTACTATGCCTCAGGGGAAAGAACCATTTTCATTTCTGAGGGAAAATGAAGTGTTTTCTCAACAGTTCATTTATGGCAGTCTATACCATTGTTGACATTTTTGTATTGAATATTTTATTGTATTCAAATTTCTTCTCACCCTCAGAAAGCTCTCTTTAAAAGCAAGGAAAATTCAGCTGAAATTGGTCCATTCAAACTATTTATTAAATTTACCACTTAGTATTTGGTGTGCTTAATGCTTTAACATAGGTCATAGGCGGGTTGTCCCTACATAACCTGCTGTTCCAGGAGGAAGCAATCCCCAAGGCACCAGAGACTGGACTGACCACAGTGGCTGCATAACACACAACTACTGGGAAGCAGGAATTCCTACTGCTACCATCTCTCCGTTGTATCTCTGCAGTAGATAAGACTGTCAGGCTCAGGGAGTAAGAAATTTCCTTTCCGTGTACAGTCATTTTCCTATTTTTCATATAAAAAGAGCTGCCATCACTACTTTTTCCAAAAAGAAAACTTCAAAAATCACATATTCTACATGTGACTAAGATGAATATGATTTCATGATTCAACAATGTACAATTTGCACTTGCTAGTAGACTTTGTCAAACATTTTCAGTCTCAAGTTTACCTGTTAGACATTTCCTTTTGCACTGACCCAAGAACAAAGTGGTTTGTCAGTTCTCATATTGATCCTGACTTGTGTCTGCTGATGCTTTGAAATGTATTTTTAAGGACATAGGCACAATTAAGAATTAATAGCTTTTCAGGGGAAATAAAAGGAGATCTAACCTGCTATATTTTGCAAGGTAACAGACAGAGGAGAAATGCTGTGCGCCTGTTGACAGCTTTGCAAGGCTAATGTCAGCGTAAGAGTCACACCTGGAAGCCTGCCCAGATTTTCCACCAGGAGACGAATCATGATCTTGGTGGCACCTGTGGAAAAGCAACACATGCAGCAACACATGAGCAATTAATTTAGCAAAGCAGGATGTTTTCATTTACTGTTTGTCAGCTCTGTAGTTTGGCATCACAGGGTTGAGAACTAGGGATGAGATAATCTGAGTGAGGAGAGCATCTACGCACACCAGCTATCCAAAGTGCCTGCTCTAAGGTGGCAGAGATTTTTCAGAGGGAATGATAACAGATTCGTAGTTCTTGTTTCCGAGCCACTCTCAGCTGCAGGGTGAATTCCTTTGTGTTCTGGTAACTGCAACCCCAAGGACATTTTCCAATGTAAAAGCAGACTGGAAACAGATAGCTTGCTTGAAATACTGGATCACCTCAATGGCTGAGCAACAAACAAAAGATTAAATAAGGGCATGAATAATGTATTACCCCCTTCTTGGATGTTGTTTCAGCTTTTTTTATAATTGTTACATAAAATAAAAACCAAGTCAAACAAGTTATTGCCCTTTTTTGCTTGGATAAGAAGGTAAGAGAATCATAGAATCATAGAATGGTTTGGGTTCAAAGGGGACCTTGAACATCACTTATTTTCAACTTCCCTGCCATGGGCAGGGACATTTTCTACTAGACCAGGTTGCTCAGAGACCCATCCAACCTTGGCTTGGACACCTCCAGGGATGGGGCATTCACAGCTTCTCTGGGCAACCTGTTCCAGTGCCTCACCACCCTCAGAGAAAAGAATTTTCTTCCTAATATTTAAACTAAACCTACTTGCCTTCAGATTGAAGCCATTTCTCCTTGCAAGTGACCACCAAAGCATAAGGGGAAAGTGATTAAAAACCATTAAATCAGTTCTTTCAGTATTTTTTCTAAGTACACAGCTCACCAGAAAACCACAATTTTTCGTATTAATCACACTGAATTTATATTCTCCAAGAAGAGCAGCAGATGTGAGGGAGGGTGACATAATCTTGTTTTACCACTCAGCCAGGGCCTCAGTGCCAAGCGTTGCAGACAAGGACTGATTGAAACCCAGGTTAGCAGAGGGCTTTGGGACTGCAAACTATCTAACACAACATATGCTGTACTCACAGATCCTGTAAAAACATTTCATGTATGAAAATAGTGTCTGCTCCCTGTCTGCCATTCCAGCTATCTGGTCATTTTTTGTTTATAACGAAGGATGGCCTTATGAGCCAGTGAATTCAGGTCATAATTCAGAGCACAGATTTTAAAGCAGTCAGGTTACTATGCTCAAGAAATGGGCCTTGCTTTAGACTCAAAATACAGAAAAGGGACAGGAAAGGGTCTCACTCTTTATTTGGTCCTTGCCATTTAGGGTCACAGGGCTTTTAAGAACCCCTCTAGTAAGGTGGCAGGTGTTGAACTGAAGACATGCATACCTGCCCTTGCCAAGCCTGGTACTGGCCATCTCTTCTGGTGACCTGCAGAACATCAGGTTGCCTCTCTTCCACTGCTTCATTTGTTTTCTATGCACCAACAGAGAAGCATTAAAATATAAAGATCACACCTAATTATTTTTAAATTATTATTTTTCTTTCCATCTTTCAAAAAAAGTTATGAAAGCTATTTTTTTAGGTTTGGATCCTACTTCTAATAATATATTAATTCTGTGTAAAGATTCTCATGCCCAAACTATGGAAAGGTTGTAACAGATCATATCTCACTGACTTCAGTGGAATTTCAGATACTAGTTCCAAAGATTTGGGGCTTTTTCTCTATACTCCCTTTATATTTGTCTGCATCTGCCCTAAAGCTGCTCCAGAGATAAGAAAAGCAGCACAAAACCTTGGAGCACTTTCAAGAGGTGGAAAGCACAGGCATCCAAGAGAATACACCATATCCTCAAATCACAGAGCCTCAGCATTGTCCCTGGCTCATCTGCACATCCCTCCTTATAGTCTTGTTCCCAAGCATCTCCCCTGGGAACCATACTCCTGCTGGCTGACTTAGTTTGCAGCTGCAGAACTCAGCCCTGGGAAGGGGTTTTGATGAGTTACCAGCTGCTGGGCTTTCCTGTTGTTAATTCTCAGGGTAGCCAAGAGTCTGTCAACAATGACCTGAGTTGCATAGTCCATAAAATTCATCTGTCCTCCGTAGCAATGTCCTTCTTCAGCATGGAATACCCAGGGAAGAACAGATAGGCTGGAGCCAATAGGAGGGCTGTTCAGGGAAAACAAGTGGATGAGATAAGCTCAGTCTCAGGGAATGTTTGTAAAATTCAGGTGGCTGAGTTCCATTCCACATGCCGTGCAAGTAGGTCTGTGCCTCACACACAGGAGGGTCCTGGAGCTTCCCTCTGGATCCCTCTGTATGTGATCCCCTGGCCCACTCTGCTTTGAGGCTGGGGCTCACAGAACCAGGGCATCACTGATTTTCAGAGCTGCTAAGGATGACCCATCGCACATGTCTCCCCATCAAGTGACACTTTCCCTTTCCACCCACTTCCACTGTCATATGCCCAGACCTCCTCCTGTCTTCCAAACCATATCCTGCCAGCACAGAGAGGCATAAGAAAAAAAGGTTTTTGAGTGATCTGCTTGGGAATTCAGATTTCTGGGGTTTTTTCACAGAGAGTAAAAAAAGGATGGAAAATGCAGGGGACTTCTCGTTGTTCTTTGCAACACACTTAAGATATTTATAGATGGAACACAGGCCTCGGTCTCCCTGGTTGGTTCATTTGTTTAAAAAGTAGCAATAAAAAAAAATCTTATCTGAGAAAAGCAATTTGGCATAAAAATCTCAGAAAACAGAAGGAGAAGAAAATGCACCAGAACATTTGTTTCATTTTTGTCCATTGACTTCCTTGACTGCAGTAAGAGTATCTGCTTCTGATGTAGAGATTTTTATCCACAAGTCTAAATCATTTCATGAAAATAAGGCCCTACATAAGATGAAAACACTTTTTTTTTGGTGGTAGACGGCTCAAAACCCAGTTAATTCCTATCCTAAGGCCCTATTCTCTGGGACTCAGTCTAACAGAAGTACATTTCACCCACATGCTCATGAAGCTGAAAAAATTGCCTAGAAAATCTGTGCTCGATTTTCTACAAGGCTTGATGCACTCTGCCCCAAGCCATCAGGCATTGCAGTTGCCTATCACTGTCTAACCAGGCAGGATGTGCTCAGTTATGCATTTGGAGCATTATACAGATCTGAATTTTTCTGCATTGAAAACAGACTTTCTCATGATCTGAGGGGTGGAGTGACCCTGAAAGAGTTGGATGATCTTCTTTATTTATGTAGAAATGTAGTAAGCTGCTTACCAGATGGACTTGTTTGCAAGCTTGCCCACTTCTGACATGAATCAGTTCCTATACAGGGAGATTTTCAGGAAACCAGCAAGCCCCCAAAAAAGAAAACTAATGTGGTACCAGTACTGCCACCTCGTGTAGGCTCTGGCCATTGCAGTTGCTTTTCCTACAGGAACTTTACATTTTAGTAGCACTGAGCGACACGAAAGTTATTAATGGAGCAGATCCTTTAAATAGCAGCACACAATACAAAGGATACTATTACCCTGTTACCCTTCCAGATCCCATCCTTCAAAGTCAACATCTGCAGCAGCAAAAACACTCTTGGATCTGGCTTGTAAGTGGGCTTCCACATCATGTGGTACTACTCCAATGGTAAATCATAATTCCTTATTGGAAATTAAGAAATAAAAGGAAACACTGCAGAAAAGCGGGGAAGACACGGTACCTTCTGGAGTGATTGGTCCTACCTGAGGAGAATGACCAAGGCAAAAGGAGTCAAAAGCTAAAGCAACAGGCAAGATCACCAGGCAAATGTACAAGAAAGATTGACAAGTTAAAAACAAAATATTGTAGAAAAGAGAAACGAAAAAAAAGCTTGAAAAATTGCTTTATGTTACTTTTTGTCAACCTGGCAGTCAACCTAAGCATTGTTTTCTGAATTCAAGTAACACCCCTAAATTTTTGTTGCATTGTCTCCAAAAGCAGGAATGATGATCAACAGACTGTCAATCTTCCAGACAGAACATCTGGAGACTTGTTTGTAGGGCTGAGCACCACCAAGGGAGACAAGAGGGCTGTGTCATTGTGTGACCAAGGACACACACTCTACATCAGTGTGAAGCTCTGAACGTTTCCACCCTCTCCCTGCCCTCTTCGCCCACCCCACATACGCCCAGGGTGGGGATAACCATGAGCTCACTGAAGCAAGGCTTGCTGCCAGTGTGGAGCTCTCTGGAATGCAATCTTCTGTTTTGAAAAATGACACCAAAAATGAAGCAAGAATAACCAGTTCAAGAACTAGGGAACCTCAGACCACATTAGTAGGATCAGTCAAAACAGTAAGCAAAAAACAGGAGAGCAAAGAATCACTGTCAAAAGGTGTTCAAAGTTTACAGGGGCTCAAGGGCAGACTGGACAAATATGGGAAGAGAAATCCTCAGAAGTGACCTGTGACACACAAAACAAACAGGACATATCTAACTCATCAAAGCAAGTTATTCTTCATTCTCCATGTCACCCAGTCAGACACCCTGACTCCGGCATTGTATAGGTGCCATAAAGAGAGCTCCCAGAAATCTTAGCAGAAACTGGCAAGCAGAAGGAAGCTACTCAGTCCTCAAAAAAAATTAATATTGATATAAATTCATTTGATTTAACAGAGACATGCTTTGTTCATGGGCTAACCTTTTCCATAAAAATCAGTATAACCATAGTCTTAGAAGGACTGGGTTTTTTTCACTATGCTGACAAATACTATGTTTCAATAGAAACTGTGGTTTTTTGGTTTGGGGAGGTTTTTTTTTGTTTTTTCCTTGGTTGGTTTTGTTTTTTTGGTTGGTTGGTTGGTTGGTTTTGGTTTTTTGGGGTTTTTGTTTGTTTGTTTGTTTTTTTCATAAAGTGGACCACTTTACCACAATTTCACAAAACCTGGTTTGGGTCAGGCTTCCCAAAACTTTATAAGAATTCTGCCTAGAACCATCTCATTCTCCTTCCTCACAGGAAAATTCCATGCAGATAACAGTCCTTCTCCCCCTTTCCAACCACCAGTCAAACCAGTGACAGAGTTTGGGCAGAAATTGACTTTCACTGCAGCTACGCATGTAGTGCAATTCTCCTGCTGGCTATAAGAATGACAACATAGAAAAAAAGAGTGAGACCCATGACATCTGCAGTCATACACAATGCTCAGACACTCTACAGTCACTATTCTGCATGTCCTTGGATAAGTGCAAAAAAGCTTGGGGAAGTTCTGCATTATCACAAATTCAGCTTTCAGACCTGTTTTTCATCCTGTCATTGTGGAACAAATTCCTTTCTTTTCACATAGGGCCTTTTTTTTCTTCTTTTTTTCTTACTGCATCCAGCATAATAATGATCCCCATCACTTCAGTTTTGATTGATTCATGTTTTCATATCACTGTGAATAATTTAATTTAAGCAAAGTTGTCACATTTTGTTTGTCAGTGTAATACATGGAGACAAGTCCAACTGTCTGGAAAGCCTTAAAGCAGATTTTTTCAAAAATTTTGTTTCTATTATACTTGTGTCTGTGGAAAGTAACAGAAACATTTTATCAGCTAATTTATAGAAAATAGAATCTTAGATAGAAAGAAAAACAGAGACACTTACTAAATATCATATGGCTTTTACCACAGTCCTTAATTATGTTTTTCTACCTTATCTCTACCGCTGTCATTTCTGTTTAAAAATAAAAAAAAAAAACTCTTCTGGAAGATATGAAAACTTGTGCTCCAATCACAAACAAGTGTACTTGATAAAACATGAAAGTGCTGTCCAGGGATACATGTTTGAATGACTCTTTAAAATTAGAGAATTATGGAAATTGACATATTTATTGCAAATGTTTATTTGTTGAGTGTTATTTGACATGTAGAATTATAGTTCACATCAATTTGTTCAGTGTCACTAATGTGTCCTGCATATACATTACCTGCAGAGCTTTTAGATCCATATAATATGGCTGCATTGGGAGTGTATTAAGGAAATGAGATTAGCTTGATGCTAATTCCCAGTGTCTAAATAAATGACTTCAGCTTCAAGACATCAGATGAGATAACATCCCAGACAAAATACATCACACTAAAGTATCTGGCAAGCATTTTATTGTAGGATACGAAAGGAAACAGATGCATACAGTAATGCAATATAAAAATCTCTGAACATCTATTCTTTAAAAATTGAATTAGTATCTCATTTTCCCATTAATCAGTAGACCATATCTCTTTCTGATCCTATAAATCGGATGTACAATGAGACACATTTCCAGATGTCACGAGCACAAACACCTTATTCTGTGGAAATTGCAGGAATACTTGTCTCTCCATGACAGTCTGCCTTTGGAAATACCCTTGCACCATGCGGAGTTACTTTTGTTTAAATTAGATGTGCCAGTGCAGGGAAATACAAACACTACAAGCATCTGCTGTGTAGCAGCCAAATCTGATTGAACCATCATGATCAAAATGAGAAAGGCAATCTCTAAACTCCATAACGTAAATCAAAAACAGCTTTAGGGGCATGGCTCAAAGAGAGAGATTGATAAAGGCGGTGCAGGCTGAGGTATAATATATAGGATTTCTCCCTTTCTTTGTTGTTTTGTCTGAAGAGTTAAGGTCACTGAGAGAAGAGGTAAAATCCAATCATTACAGTACCATATCTGCATTATTCTTTCATCTCTCTGTCTCCAATTCTCAGACACCTTTTGTGCCTCCCTCTGCAATTTAAAACCCTATTAACACAAACAATTTCTGCAGCATTATCTGGGGGATCGGTGTGCGCTTGTGAACCCACTGCTGCACCTGTATTATAATCAGCAAGCCAGAGGGCTATGTCAAAAGCCAGTCCCCTGAGAAAGGGGGTTGACCGTGGGTCCATAGCCCAGAGCTTCCAGCAGGAGCAACTGGAGCTCTGTGCCTGTGCAGCCAGGGCTGGAGAACACCCTGAGTTCTCTTGCTCCTGCCAAGTGTATGCTGTTCTAAAGGGAGACATTCAGACTGAAGTTACTTTCCTAGGTTTCTTTTACAATTAATGGAGAACAGGCACCATCAAACGATGCCTCACCTCAGCCTAAAGTGGAGGCCTGCTGCAGTTGTCATCAAAAGCCCTTTGGAGGTTACTAAACTGACTACAGGAGAAGATGAAGTTCTTGCTTCAGATCAAACCTCTAACTCCTAAGAGATGAGAGGACGGGATATACTTTCTTTCCCCTTAACTGCCCCCCAGCACCTGCTCCTCATGAACAAAAATAATTATCTACAAAGCAGTAAACCAAAAATAATGACAAACCTGCCAGAACTGCAGAGCCATATAGCTTCCATCAGTAAGGTTTTATTGATTTCCTCTACCTAAGATTGGTGATGTGTGCCTGACTGAGGTATGGCACTGCTTCCAATGAGTGCTTAAAAATTATCACAGTATTTATTTGTCAATCTGCCTTTTGGTTCCCTTTGGAATTGTTCATTTATTTATGTGTTGTAAAACCCTGTAAAATGGATGGAAATAAAAACTCTCAAATCCAACCCTACAAAACATCCCAACAGACGTGATTGGTTCCCAAGTATTATAGCCACACTTATGTGGTTCTACACCAAATTAACTTTCTCCATGGAAATCCAGGGTTTGTTAGTTGAGTCATAGTGGTAGTCAGAAAAAATAGCTTTATATTTTGGATTAAGATAACATCTCTTTGTCTTGCACTGGATGGTTGCAAGCAAGGCTCATGTTATGTCTGGTATGAGCATATTTTCCTTTTTTTGTGATATGTAGATTTGTCCATTGAAAGACAATGTTTCCTTAGAAAAAAACACCACAAATCAGGACTTGAGGCCAAGGACAGTTGTATTTAAAGTCTTGCATCTCTATATATACATTCTTCACTAGGAACACAGACATGAAAATAATGAAATTGTGAAGAAGGGAACAGAAGAATTTTTGTACCTCAAAGGAAAGAATTCCTGCGTTCAGTCATCCCACTATGCTTAAGCATGTGCTTTAATTTTTAACAGTTATGCAAGTTATGCAAAATTAAACGCAAATTCATGATAGGAAAACCAGATTATTGTTGCTACAAGAGGGCAAAGAGGCAAAGGAGAGGACAGGGAAGCACTGTGTGGTGGCAGATCAAAGGCACTGCTGTGGTAGCGAGCTGCCAAATGTTGCAGGGGTAAAGCAAAATGGGGACATGCTGCTTCTGGCCCATCAAACCACCAAAAAAAAAAAAAAAAGCATGCCTGTGTAAGATGAGTGAAAAAAAAATCTGATGTTATAGGCAAGTAGTTAAAGTGTTATTAACTATCATGGCAACTTTTAAATCCACATAATCTGAAAAGGGGAACGAAAGCTCCATTTTTTTCTCCTGTGATGATAGCTAGTGACAACTACAGAACTCTCATTCCTTATTCAGCCCTTTGCAGGCAGGGCTGGACTTGCTCCTATGACTGAGCAGATGCAGGGCCAATGGAGAATAAATATAGTCAACAGGTGAAGTCTTTGAAAAATCAATATCAGGAGTTGACATTTGGAGTCAGATCCTGTTTATATGTGACAGCCTTGTGACAGTAATGTCTATAGTTTAATTCCAAGGATTCAGCATAGACCTCCCAAGGTATTTAAGCATCTAAATTCTCCTATCATTCAAAATTCCAGATTCAGCCCTCTACTTATCTGCTGTAACAAACCCAGCACCATCCTGTGTGGACATCTTATTTTGGGAGAGCAAAGACTAAGACTCCATTTGCATAACATGGAATAGTTTGTGAGAACACAGGATTTTAAAAAAAAAAACTAAATAAAGGTTTCAAGAGGTTATTTGGCTCACAGAGCAAATATATTTAGCTTCTGGACTATATGTTTCACAAACTTGTCAGTCTGTCCACAAGATTTGAAAACACAGCCGTTGATATTGTAAGCTGCTTCTGGTACTTGCACAAATATTGGAGCAGCTTTTCAAAAAGTAAAGCATCATGTAGTCAAAATAACAGTTTCTAAGTAAACTTATCTGCTCTTACTAAATCTGCTTCACTGAAATAAACATGGTTATTCCACGGATGGTCCTTACATACTGATCTACTGAAGCAGGTCTTTCTGTTTGAGACTTAGGTAGGAGATTGCCACAGAAATGGCAGCATGAAATTGTGTATGACTTATTAATATTACTAATTGGTATAGGTCACATAGTAATATAGTGATCCTAAGTCATTATATCAGGGCATAATCCAACCTTACAGGTTGCCCAAACCCTTGTCACACAAATTTTAAATTCATCACTTCATCCCACAGAACATTCTACATGATGTTGGTGCATCTAACAGATGTTAAGCTGTTAAAGAGTTGACATGGTTATTTACATGACACAATATTCGTAATTATTTCTCGCTCTGTCAGTGAAGTACAAGAGAGAGAAAATGACAAATTCAAATTCAAATATCACCAGACATGCATTATACGTGTTTGGGAAGGAGACGGAGTGAATTCCCCTTCAGGCAGGGACGCTGCTCAGGTTCTGTTACTCAGATTGTGTTGTCTCTTAATCTTAGCAGCAAAACCTTTCTGTGTCAGATTAAAATATTTTTAACTTCTCTTGACTCTTTACCCACCTCTTCACCTTTTTTTCTGTCTGTTATTGAACAAGCATGTCTGAGTTACAAATGCCCTGGAGATGACAGAGGGAGAAACAGAGCATACTGGAGAGATGTTTTCCTGGTGGGCACACAGCTGTGCCAGCTGTAGAACATCACACATGGCGCTGGCTCTGGCTCTGGCGCTGGCTCTGGCTGTGATGGACAAGCATTACACAGTCATAGACAAGTGTTAAAAAGGCGCAGTTTTGGTCTCTAAATCCATAGGCAAAAATAAAACAAAAGCAGTGAGCCACCAATATTCGAAGGTCAAAGAAGTCTTGCTCCAGTGCACTTGGGGACGTGTTGAGAGAATTAAGTTTTCAGAAGACAGGTTAGAAACACAAATAAATTAAAATGTGACTTTGATGGGGTCATTCATCATCACACCAAGTATATGTATGAAACTTTTATCTCAACATTATTTCACAGAGGCTGTGAACAAAACCCAAATTCAGATCCACAAGTGGTTTGACTATCTAAAGACTATGAGAACATGTTGGAGGTCCAAGATTAGAGACCTAAATAACTTTGCAGATTTAATTTTTGATCTTGTTCTCTAACTTTCCCACTCCTTTGTACATTTTGATTGAGGATATAGTGTACGTATTTGCTGTTGTTTTTTCTTTGGTGCAAGAGTGTGTGTGTGTGTATCCAGATATCAAGAAAATGTTTGTATGCTACTGTTCCTTGAGACAGTCTTCCTAGTACATAATTTAGCTGTGAATTCTTCTTTGTCTTCAAGTTTCCTCAGCTATCAATTTGAAATGCTTTCAAAAATATACAAAACAGATTCTCTCATGCAACTGCAGCCATCTCATGCCTTCTGAAAGATCAAAGGTTATTTTACAAAGTAGATTTTCAGCCAAATTTTTTACTTTACAAATTCATGATTATGGCCTCCACTGTGTTTTGATCATTGTTTAAATACGACAGAGAAAATTTTGCTTTTGTACTCACTACAGGACCAGAGTGAAAAAATGCCCTTGGAAGAGGTATAATTCCAGAAGCATGAAGATTGATTTCCTAAAGCAACTAAAAAAGCATGTATAGACATCCTATAATTATAAACTAGTAATGATACATGAGTTACTTTCTACAAAAAGAACTGAATTATCCCTGTGTCTAAATACACACTACATTTATATCCATAAAAATCTAGCAAAATGTATGTTCCTTGTCTGGATATCCATGCTGAAGAAATAATGAATGGCTTTTACACAGTCTGAAGCGGGCTGAATCTAATTCTCACTTTTTTCTATCAGGAATATATCTTGATTTGGCTGTGAACAGGTGTCTTTCACACCTGCTCTGAAAAAGAGCCTACATACTGCAAAATTTAAAAGTAATATCTCATCTTGACCTGCAGTGGCATTTTTTGAAAACTTACAGAAGTTCATCTTGAGCCTTTCTCTGGAGTTCAGCAACTCCCAGGTTTTCTACCAAGCCCATCCCAGAACCCACAGTCTTTTTTTACCTCATTTTTTTACCCCATCTTAGTAGAAGCTGTGGCTCTTAGGTCCTCAATGGCTTTCTCTGAACTTCCTGGTGAAAGCGCACGACTACACAGTTTGGGGGAGAATTATACCATTGCTTGCATTGTAGAATATAGATAGTTATAGAATATAGCTTGTTATTGCATGAAGCCACCTTGCCTTCTCAAATGTGCTTTAGTTCTGTTTTTCAGGATGCAGAGAGCTCTCCGTTGTCTTAAGGCAACAAGAGGTAGAATCAGGTACTTCTACCAGATATTTGTGAAGAAGCATTAGGTTAAGCAGAAAGATGAGAGAGTTCAGAGGGGTTGCAGGGGATTTCTGTGGGCGTTAGCAATACGAAAGTAGAAATTACTCCATGTATGTGCAGCAGGTGTCTCTCACTCATGTATGCATGTCAAACTGCAATACTGTGCAGAAGAGGCTTGCACAAGAGAAGAGGGAACTCGTGAGTATCTCAGCTGAAAGAAACTTCAAATTGCCCTGAACCTGCACAGTTGAGAGTAGGATAGCGATACTTATGCATGTTTGCTTTGTCCGACATCACTTTGTGAATTACACAGAGTTGATTAACAGCTCAGTCAAGAAGAAATGAAGTTCCATTTTAAAAAGGAAAATAAATTTACAAGCAATAAGAACAGTTTTTACCGAGTTTGGGTGTCAGTGATATTTATCAAGTTCGTATTATGTTTGGAGTGTGTTGTCCAAACCTGCATAAATTACTTTTTGTTAGTGTTAATGGGAGGAAAATTAAGTGAGTTTTGAATTAATGTCTCTGTGTATTAATTGTCACACGCGTCAGGCTTCTAGTTTCCCTAGCTATAAATTTTTTAATGGTTGAGAGAATGCAGACTGATTATTTTTCTCAGTGTTGTGTTGATGCTAAAATGGATTGGAAACATACCATTATATATATAGTATGTATGTATGTATGTATTTGCAAAATTTAAAAAAAATACTGGTACTTCTTTTGGCATGTTTGTTTCCTTTAATGATTTGACCACTACTCAGAAATATTTTAATTATGTGTCCTCATATTATGTTTGAATTACATTCCCTCTATTGATTAATCAAGCTCAATGATGAAAAGCAAAGCCCAGTACTATTCATATCTCCTTATCAAGGAAAAAGGGAGAGAATAACAACAAATTAAATACCAGTTATTAACAGAGATTTATATCTTCCATCAAAAGAGCTGAATGCATCAGTCTACATAATACCATGAGGTTTTTTCTATGATTCTATGCCCATGAATCTTTATTGCCATTGATGGAAAATAGGAATTCACAACCTGATTCACAGATCCTGATTTAATAGAGCCAGTAAACATGCTAGCTAATTGTATAAAGTCTTTCTTATACAAGTATCATGGTTTGACACTGACCAAATACCAGTCACCCGTGACAACCACTGAGTCTCTCTCCCCTGCCACAGCTGGGGCAGAGGAGAGGAAAAATTTAACTATGAGTCGAGATAAGGACTGGCATAACAGGCTCAGGTTAGAAGTACGAAGTTAATTTATTACTTACAAAATCAGAGGAGGATAATGAGAAGTAAAATAAACCCTTAAAGACACCATTCTTCCCCCCAACCCCTCCTTCCTTCCCACCAACAGCGCAGGGAACAGGGCATGAGAGTTTTGGTCAGTTCATCACCGAGATCTTTTTCTGCTGCTCATGGAAAGGAGTCCTTCCCCTGCTGGGCCGTGGGGTCCCTCCCACAGGACAGAGTTCTCCATGAACTTCTCTAGGGTGGTTCCAGTCTCACAAACAGCAGTCCTCCCAAAACTGCTGCAGCATGGGTTCCTTTTCCATGGGGTGCAGTCCTCCAAGGCCAGGCTGCTCCAGCTGGAAAGCAGGGCCCCTTCTCTCCCACTGGATCACAGCCTCCTCCAGGCATCCACCTGCACTGTTATGAGCACCTCCCCACAGGCTGTGGGTATCTCTGCATCCCCCATGGACCCCATGGGCTGCAGGAGCACAGCTGCTCCACCATGGTCATCACCACGACCTCCAGAGGAAATTCAGCTCCAACACCTGGAGCACCTCCTCCCTCTCCTTCTCCACTGACCTTGGTGCCTCCATGTTTTTTCCCTTACATGTTCTCACCTCCTCCTCTTCTCTGGCTAGGAAAAAACCTGTGCCCTTCTTTGTTTTGATTTTCTTCTTATGCATGTTATCACAGAGGCATAACCAACATCTCCAATTGGCCCAGCCTCGGCCAGCAGCACGCCCATCTTCAGAGCCATCAGAGATTGGCTCTGCCAGATATGGTGGAAGCTTCCAGCAGCTTCTCACAAAAGCAACCTCTGTGGGCCCCCAGCTACCAAAAACAAAGCCATGCAAAACCAACACAACATGGTTGACAGCTGGAAAGTAGAGGCTTAAGTCATATAGTAAGCAACAAGACTGAATGTTCAAAATCAGATATTTTCAACAAAGTATAGCCAAACTCATAAACTAGTGCCAAAGATTAGAGCCTCCTTAATCTTTTTTGCAGGTTTCCATGGCACAAGAAATTTAGTACCCTAAATGATGGGGAAGAGTAAGGGTTACCTCACAACTGAACAGTTGCTCCAATCCATTTACAAAAAACACTTAAGTGTCAGTGTCATTTTTCAAACACAATTTATATTTGTGTCCTTATTTTCATGTTACATAGAGAGCTAAGATTTTATCTAAAACATTTCTTTTTCTTCCACTTCCAAAAAATCTTCAGTGAAAATAAGCAGCACAGAAAGAGAAATTACTCTTTCTGAAAACATTTAATCCCAACTTTTGTAGATGCTGGTACTGTTACAAGATATTGTCCTCTCTTCATTCCATCTTCTGAAGTCCTATTCCTGAATCTGCTTTCCAAACTTAAAGATGTCACACATTTCTTTGAAGGTTTAAGTGTGGTTGGAAGGCAATTCTGAAGGGGATGAGGATTGTAAAGGGTGCCCTGATTTTATGTAAGTATTGTCATGTGTGTTTCTACTGGATAGATGAATCACTCCAGGTTGTAGATAGATTAAACATTACTGAAATACTAAAAGTGCGTGTGAGGCTTATTTTAGGAAGTATAAATTGGTAATAGAATAGACTAAAATTGCAAAGCTTCAAAATATTAGTAAAAGGAAGGGTGATACCCACACTGGGAGGACTGAAAAGCTGCTGAATTGAGATTCTTCCCAGTTCATGAATCATTCACAGATTATTTCTAACTGAGGCACGTGGAGCCATACACTAGGGAGATACCTGTTCACTGAGTAGCTTGAGTGATTGTTTGTCAGACAGCAGCACAGCAGGAGTAGTGGTGCTTATTTGGTCATGGGGAATGCTCTGTGTTCCTCAGCTGGAAAACTGATGTAGTAATGGGAGAGAGGAATAGCAAAGAAACTCATTAATTTATCCATTGCACTTCAGTGGATCAAATGAGGACCACTTATAGGGTCCAGTGCTGCTGGACCCCACTCATTTGTGACATTTCCAGTCTCACCTCCCTTGAGCATCTGTCATTCAGCCTGTTCTGATCTCATCAAATTATCTCAGGTAGGAAAATTAGTACAGGGAAAAAGATTATTTCTCATGCTGGATTCCACAAGTGTAACACACTGCAGTCTAGTAATGAAAAATGGATGTATATCTCACTGACATCCTAGGAAAACTTTGTCAGTAAAATTGGTGGAACATTTTGCCTAATGATAGAGCTACAACTTAGGCTCACAGTAGCTTTAAGGAGAGGTCAGAGGCACACAATCAATTGAGAACCACAGGATTCTCCCCTGCTCAATGCAAGGGGCTGGATCCAAGTAGTACCTTGATCCTTTCAATCCCATCATCTGTGATTTACGGCAGAGAGCTGACAGAAGTCCAGTTTTGTATGCAGGGAGAGCTGCAGGGACCGAGTTGTTATTGTTCTGTCATTGTCTAAGAAATCTCTGTGTGCCAGTAGATATTTATAATCTGGTATGTTTTTTAATAAGTGTGTTATCTCCCAGAGAACAGCATGTTTGATATAATTCTAGTGGGATATATGAAACACTAGTTTCATGGGAATGACAGAGCTGCCAGGGGAGGTACGTGACAAGCTGCATTTGCGAGGCTGCAGCACACTAGAAAAAACAACCAAGCTGCTACCTTGATTGGATCTCTTCTTGCTAACAAATTAAACAAATAAAAATGAGAACATTAAATAAGGATTTCTGGATGCCATGAATTGAGAGAGCACCAGTGTGCCCGCACATGAATAGGAGTGTTTGCAGTAGAAAAATCAAGACAGCTTGGTCAGGGCAGCACCACTTGCCCTATATAAATTTTAATTTGGTCAGACTCACATAACACATAGAGCTACAAAGCATAAAAAGATCCCTTTGTGGTAATTTCCTTACAAAAGAAGATTCACTTTGACTTTACACATGAAGTGCTACATTCTCACTAGGTGTAAAATCTCACACAAAGTATTGGATAAAATTATCTGAACATCTCTAACAAAATTGAAGTAACTATAAACCTTGTAAAGAGGAAATACTTCTCTTTTTCTTCCTTACTCCTTCCCTTGAATTCCTGGCTTTTCATGACATAATATATATGTAAGGTTTTTGTTTGAAAAACCATATTTATATTTCCTCCAATAAACAAATATGAGATCATGCTGTGTTGCTGGAAACATGATAATTAGTTTTGCTGCAATATGAGAGCCTGAGGTGATGCAATGATAGATTAGGGCATGCAAACCACATCCCTAAGCATTTTTCAGCAATCAGAAGAGGAAATTATGGGAGTTACTATTGGAAGAGATACAGAAATAAAATACCTCTTCACAGCTCTCTCATTGCAACTGGAGCTCTGTGTGTTTTCCTGTACAGTGATGCTAGATTTCCTTGTTCATGTTGCTGAAATGATGAGTAGGTCATTGATGCTGCATTTGGAGAGCACTCTTGAAATGCTTCTGTTTCAGTTAAAACACATAAGCACTTTCAGATAAAGAAGGATAGACACAGCAGTGAGCATCAGCTGAATATTTGAGCTGAATGTCAAAGCAACAGAACTAAATCAGTATCACTTTTCTTACAGGTCAGCATAAGACCCAAGCATAAATACAGCACTGAATTGAAAGATATAGTTTAGACCAGCTGGATGATCAAAAAATTAAAACACAGAAATCAGCAGAATGAGACATTTCTGCATTTAGCTCTGTTAGTGGAATTGTCTACCCTGCCAGAGTTTATTTGCTTTGAAAATCTTGTTTTCAAAACACAAAACAGTGAAGAGGTATTGATTGATATTTTCTTTAAAATTTCTGGGTCTTGTAAGAGCCCCATTAGGATATAATTTAATATAAAAGAGACTTTTCAAAGGGGAGATGGAGTAAGTTGAAATTTGCGTAATGAATCTAATGGTATTGTACTGTAGTCCAGCTATTGGGACTGTAAATTGCATATGTCTTGATGATAATTTTCTTTTAAAATATCAGTATTTCCTGGCAATCTTATATGGACATGTAAAAATTACCTTCAGTGAATACTACGCTTCATGATACCTTTTCATCTGGTGCCCAGGTAACAGCAGAGATAACAATCAGTGTGCAGCTTTGAAGGAGCCATAGAAACTGTTGGCTAATTCAGAAGAGTTAAGTACTTCAGAGCACATTCTCAGGACACCTTATTCAGCTTCTAAGAGCAAGTCTTGACTCTTCCATGGAGCAAAAAGGCTTTGCACAGTGACACTCAAGTAAAATAGAAGCCAGCTGAGATAAAATCAGAGGTATAGTCATCACTATTCACTGGCTTCTTAAAATTATATATTCTGCCCCACTGCCCCATTCTTCCGTTCTTCTGTGGAAGTGTTTCCTCCTTCAGGAATGACTAACAACATTTTTCTGTTTGCTCCATGGAGATCTCACTGGTTGAGTGTAGGGTGAAAACAAACTAAGCTTGGTCATTTTATTGTCTAAGGAATAAGCATGGTTTAACATCGATGGTGGTCTTCAAAGTGCTGGTTTTATGCCCTTCAGAATTGTTAGATTAGAGGTCCATGAAAAACAAATGAAAAAACTAGGCTTGCTCTGAATAGAATCTATTTGGTCATCATCTCCAATTAATAAAACCTTAAAACAACTGTAAATAAATGAAAAAAATTCATTAATAATTTTCTGGGGTTTTGGTTTGCTTTTTTTTTTTAATAAGTTTGCTAAGATCATTAGCATCACATTATTTATCCAGAGCTATCTAAAGGCATGCCAACACACAGGCAATTTCAGCTCTGCCTCCCTATATTTCCTGAAGGAGCTTTGGGCATCAGGGCCTGCCTGACCAGCCACCCAACAGGAACCCACTCTCTCAAGTGGGCTATCTCCTGCCACTGCTGTGGCCTGGGGGAGGAGAGGGGTGACAGGAGGCAGCCAGGTAGATCTTTCTCATCTGGGATGGGGATACACATGATGTAGTACAGAATGGTGAGGAGAGCTCTGAAGCAACCTGCAGCCTCTAGCATGTGCGACATGGTAGCAGAAAGGGGCAAGAAATGCTCCTCTTCTACTCCCAGCCACCACCACACAGGATGACAGGGACAATGGCATCCAGCTCTTGCTCCTTGCTGACTTCTCCCTACCATGAGCTAGAGCACATCCGCTCACTGAACACATCACCGCCACCTGCACAGGGACAGGAATGTGACATGTTCAAACAATCTGCTTTGATGAGGCAATTTTGTTTTCCTGCTTGCTTTGTTTTTCAATAGGCTTTTTGGTGGAGAGGACTGGAAGAGATTGGAAATACTCATCATTTCTGATTCCACAAACCCGCAGGAACCAACAGTCAGTATGTGAGAGACAGAGCAAGAAGGCGCCAAGACAACACAACATTACGAGACAACAGCTTCATAGCCCTTTCTCCATGTGCAGTATACTGTCCCATCAAACCCTGTTCATTGTTCTCCCAGTCAGCTGGAAGATATGTTCAAAAGTCTTTTCCTTCCCTGCAGAGAAATCACCCTGGTCATCAGTTTGGAGAGGGGAGGAGCTGATAAACAAGGCATAAATAGCTCAGCTGCTCTTCTGTGGCCCACAAAGAAATCCATCCCCTTGGCCTGCAGAGATCCCTTCCTGATCTGGGTGGATGAGGGACAGACAGTTTTCCCTCGGGAAAGGGGAAAAAGCTGGGCCCTGTACCTCTAGACTTTCACAAATTATAAACTTTGCTAATGCAGTTACTGCTTTGCGGCCAGTCTCTGCAGCACAGGTATCTATGCTGGCCTAAAGAACAGTCCGTAAATGCAAAGCATGTTTTCCAACTTCAATGGTAAAAGGTAAAAACATTTGCATGCTGTAGATGTCCACATAAGTAAAAAACAACAACAGCAAAACTTTGGCCTGCAGGAAGGAAAGAGTTATAGCACCAGTATAGGAAATGGGTGGCCATGGCTTGTACTCAAGCTTAGTCACTGTCATTTTCGTCAGCTTGCTGCTTCAGTTGAGCTGTGTTTGACCTGGGCCTCTATCAAAAGCTGAGGAAAATAAGGACAAAGTTTATACATTTCAAAACATGGAAAAATAAGAGGTGGTTAAAGAATGTATTTTTAATTTATTCAATTCCTATTAAACACCATATATATGTATACATCTTATTTAAAGTAAGGCATGTAAACTTGGATAGGAGCAATTTTGTTATAGAAAATAAGCATAACCTAAAAGAGAAGTTTCATCTGCATTTTCTGTTTCAATTTTCTGTCTAAGCCACTTATTCCTTATCTTACACTACTAAAATCTAAGCAGGGATGAAATACCTAGTGCTAGAGCTTGGAAGACACAAGGACAAATACAGCACACTCCCTAGAGGTTTACCCAGCCTGGCTGCTCCTGGTTTCAGTCCAGGCTCAGCTGTGCAGGGCAGTTAAAGCAGTTGTACCTTCACAGTCACATGGCTGCATCCCAGGCTCCCATACTGAGGGTCTGGTCCCTCATCCTTGCTTGGACTGAAGGCTCACATCTCTTTTGTTTCTTTCTCCTATCATAACTGCTCCAGGACAAGACAGGTATCCCAAGCAGACCTCTTACCAGAAGGAGAAAGACCAAAAGTACATTTTTCCCACCTCTATCAGGAAATGACCTACCTCTCCTCCATCTCCTCCCTGCCCCTTCCCCATCCATGCAGCTCCTCCTACCTCTCTCCCTTTTCACTTCCAACTGGAAAAGTGCTGGTTACAGTCTTTTCCAAATGGGATCACACAACATCCCTTTGGAAATGGCACCAGTGAGTGTGAAGGAAAGTAGTATTAGGAACAAGGTAATGGAACTTAAATTCTTCTAAGGTTGGTTGGAGCTGGAAACGGTGAAGCAAGCCTGACTGAAGTTCGCTGCCAGCTCTCCGTGGATCAGCAGCCAGTGCTCTCAGGAGCCTTGCTCAGGAACTGGTGTCCCAAGGACAGGAGGTGGAAGGAGGGAGATGGCAAAGACTTTGGAAAAGATTACAGCATGCACAGGAACTGACTTTCCAGCCCAAGAGCAACCTTAACTGGTGCCAAAGGAAGAAGTAATGAAAGGGATTTGTACTGACACAAAGAGGAAAGAGATGACAAAATGACATTCTGAGTCTAACCCCACGGAAAGCATTTAATAAAAAGAACAAAAATATGTACTGAGAGGCCAAAAGGCCAGGAAGCCAAACTGGGAAAGCTTAATGGATTTATCATGTCCAAATCCTCAGTATTTCCAGAGACTGTAATAATTTTACTTACAAAAACAGGCGACATTAGTGGCTTGCACAAGACCTCTATGAACATAAATGGATGGAACACAATTGGCTCTACACAGTGATAAGCATATAGGTGGAATTCAGATTATAAAAAAATGTCAGGTCAGAAATAGCCATGTAAGTATTGTCACAACTAACAGAAGGTGGAAACAGAAAAAGATGCTACCCAGGATTCAGTACCAGATAGTAGATTGTATTGGTCAGTGATAACTAAACAGTTAAGTGAGTCTGGACTTGGTCACAAAAAGACCCTCAGGTGAAGCAAGTTAAGCCTTGAGATCAAAAAGGGTGCTATTTTTATGTACCTTTTCTTCAGGGTGCCATCAAAAAAGTATGAGGAGAATGTGTTGATCCACAGGAAGAAATATTTCAGTAAACACATTTTTTTAAGTCTCTTGGCCATCAGAAGTCATGGCCCCCTCATCTTTTTCTCAGATGCACATATTTTCTCAGATGATCTTTAGGAAAAGACTTCAATGGCTGTTTATGGCTTTGGTCAGTAACTAAAAGTACTTGTAAAATCAGGTAATTCCCCTTACAAAATTTCAATATCTGCCAGCTACTGAGAGGTCATAATTATAAAAAGAACGTTACTCATAATTGCTATAGCCTTGACAAAAGTGATGGATCATATATACCAGACCTTTTCTGTTGCAAGAAAGTCTAAGGCATGGTGTTATTTCCTATAAAAAACCACAGGTTTCTCATAGATTATCTGTGTTTTCATAGCCAAGGTTTCTGCTTCCAATATTGAGCTGAAACGTTAGAAGTAAAACTTTGAAAAAATAGTGGAAATAAATTTGCAGTTGGAGTCGATGAGCTTAAAGATCCTTTCCAACCTAAATGTTTCTGTGATTCTATGCCTAGTTTTGCTTTTTGTTTGTTTTCTGGGAGGCAGAGGAAGTGAAAATGTTGATTTCTACTCCTAAAAATGTAATTAAGACTCACAACAAGGCTAATCTCTGAGGTCTTACTGAGACAAATGAAGTCAGCTTCACTGTGGCAGATTTTGAATGGGAAAAGCTGAGTCAAGTCTACAAGTCCATTAATATTTGTATTTTTTCTCTTTTCAAAGTTGGATAAAAATTGAGTTTTCCTCTTTGAATGGGGTGTTTTCATGGTATATTTAAGATCAGTATAAAATGGCTAGTCAAATCCAGTACAGAGGCCAGACCACACTCCCTCACTACCCCAAAAACTGACTTTGTCCTTTTACATCTGTTCAGTTTTCTCACCTTGACCCCACTTCCATCCATGCACTTTATCACCAAGCTGCTATTGGAGGTCATGCTGCTACAGGAAACATGACACACAGTGACAAAAAAGCCAGAATTGCAAGATGTTCCTTGGTAGAATATCCTGCTTCTTTTGCCACTCTTGCCACTTCCTGGACTGCAGTCCTGAGGCGTCTCCTCTAAAAAGAGAGCAGGGGATCAGTTATAGAAGAAGTCTGTGCTAATTCATCACCAAATTTTCTGGGCAACAATTTTATTTTTTTTTAGAGAATTCCAGTCTTCAGCTCTCAATTTTCTGTAAATATACTGACAAGTGACATTAATTCAGATGATCTTTTGGGGCTGGGAATTCTGTATCAGATGTCTGACACAGCTCAGAAGCCACCTCAAGTGAACAAGGATTTTTTTTCCCTTTTCCAATACTTTTTCAAAACCAATCAATGTTACTTTAAATCTCTTTGTCATTATTCATGCCTGATGCAACTCAGTATCATAAATTCCTTGCATTAGAATCAACAATTCTTTGACATTCATAAGCATCATTGCAAACACAGACTGAACATTGTTTTATTATCCTGAAGTAGTACAAACGTATGATTGGAAGCAGGATGAGTTGTAACAACTTCTGAATATACTCTGTATTGTAACACTCTGTATATTCCATGTTCATCAACTTACATTTTCTCTGCTGGAACTGGATTTTATTAAGGTAAATCAGAAGCAAGATGGGGAATCATATTTCAGAATTTTGTGCCATTCTCCCATGTGAAATCGGAATATAACTGTATCATTGAGGCTGCACATTCCCACCACTGCTTTCTGCAGTTTCACTGATTTCCCACCCAGCTGAGAAAATATTTTGCTGTAAAACATCTGGCTACAAAATGCTCAGAGAGCTGAAATGGCTGGTGCATCCTCTGAAGTAGACAGCTTTGAAGAAAGGTAACATAGTTTTAAACAATTTCAATAGACTGAAAAAAATATTTAACAAAAGCTTACCAAAGACAATGCAAGATCCTGTAGCTATTGTCATGGACTTCTCTGAGTGTGTTGCCCTGGCACATGCTGATGTAACTGAGACAGTGAATATATTATGGTCATAAAAGTACACCCCCAGCAGAAAAGCTGTAAGGGAATGTACACTGGAGCAAAGAAGGAATTGTAAAAACAGAGAGAAGTGGAAAATCAAAAGTAAAGAGAATCTGTTTCATCCAGCTTTAAGTTTTTCTCTCATTAAAGATTCTCAGGGGTGAGAGCTACCCCTTCCAGCCCTGTGCATAGTTATTTAGGCCTGACTCAAAGAGGGCACTTGTATTTCCTTGAATAAAAAATTGTATTTCTGATTGTTACTCAGAAAAAAATGAAGGTTTTTCTGCCATCATTCTGACACAGCTCCCATTAATAGAAAGGACCAACCACTGCAGCAACTGACCATACAGAAGCACTTGTGGTTTAGTGGAATGATGATACAGACAAACTCCAAAGTTAACAAAAAATTCATAAATCTGTCTTGTGAGTTCTCATGAAAGAATAGGTAATGAAGAAAAGGGGTTGAAAAGCAGGGGGGTCCTGGAAAAGGGAACCAACATAAATTACACCACCGTGAAAGACAGATATGAAGCATTGCAAGGAATTAACTTTGCTAAATGAGGTGTCCATGTATCTTAAACATCACAACAAAGTATACAGAGAGGGGAAATAGAATCAGATTACTAAGGACAAGCTTAAAAATGCAATGTGTTGTGGCAAGAGTAGCAGGCAGGGACATAGATAATGTTCCATTAATGGCCAAATTCATGAATATGTTTGTAGAAAAGAGGCAATGAAAAGATTGATCCATGAGGCAACTGAGATTAAAAGTATTGAGATAGTGCTCAAAGAAATTATGCAAGTTGTATCTAAAATCAGAAAGATTTTTCAAATTGACAAGCCTTGACACATTGTTATCACAAATAATTCTAAAAAGCAGCTTCGTTGAATCATCAAGTCATTAGCAGTTACATTTTAGAAGATATGAAAAAAGGTGAAATGTCTGAAGAGGGCAGATGTGGCATCTACTTTCAAGGAAGAGGAAAAAAAGAGGCATCAGGGAACCGCAGACATATCTACTTCATCTCATTTTCAAGAAAAATACTGGAACAGCTAAATGAATAAATGATCACAAGCATATAAATGGAATCAAAGTGATGAATAATAATCCATATGGATTCTTCAGGAGCAAATTCTGTCAAGCCAATATCAGTATTTTCTCTGACAGGGCAGCAGGTCTGGCAAATAAAGGAGAAACAATAGATATTATGTATCTTGACATCAGATATGATTTTGACTATTTTATACAATATTTTCCTAATCAAACTAGGGAAATATATCTGAAAAGCTACATTCTGATAGTATTTCTATGCGCTGAACACACAAAAATACAGTCAGCCATTGACTCATTTCATCTATATAAGTGGTCAAAGATAGATCCCCAGGAAAGAATGGTTTAAAAAAAAAAAAAAGGCAGATTATGGTTCAGGGAGTGTCTAAGCAGAGGGGATCTCTTTATACTTTTCTTTGTGAATTGTTTGGTTACCTGTCTTAACCACCGTATTTCTTTGTGCCACCTGAAACATACTGTGGCAAGAAATACTAGGAACTTTTCTTCACGGTACATGACAAACAATGTCCAGTTATTTTGAATCTGATTCTTGCTATTTAATTAGATTTTCACTAGTTCTTGTGCTGGAAAAGAGAAAAATAAGTCTGTGTTCCCCTTTTCTATGGTACTTGTGCTATGACAGATCTCAACCATATGCCCTTTTTAGATACTCTTATCCTATCTGAAGTTTCCTAATAGGATTAGTTGATTTTGGCAGAGAAGCTACTTTTGATCATTTTTCCTCAAATTTTTACAGTTGTGCTATTCCTTCATTTTGATGGGAGATTAGACTGCTCTCAGTGCATAGAAGTACTGTTAGAATGTGTGTTTTTCTAAGAAAAGGATTTGTGTCATTGTTAGTCAGAATCTGAGCATAAGTCTAAAAGCACTTGCTAGTGGAGAAAAAACAAACCCACACCAATATTGTATGAAGGAAGATGTTGCCTGAAAATCGTTTGAAGTGGTCTATCCACTTGCTGATGATATTTGTGATGGAGAAAAGATGAAAATATTGGACAAGATTGAGAAGAAGTCACTAAGAATGATTAAGGACTGCACAAGTAAACAACCTGGGAGAAGACTAGGGAAACTGGACTTGGCAATGCTACTAAACACAATTTAGGTCAGCTGGATAAAAGGTCTTCAAAGAGGTGACAGAGTAAAGAAGTATTCCTGTGCCTATTTTTGTGGTAGGCAGGACAAGATGTAGCCCCATTCTCTAAAAGCAAGGAGGAGCCCAGGGACACTACAGGAGTACCTTGTGCATCGCAAGGAAAACATAACACTGGTGCCTGAAGTGGTTGGGGGACTCCATGAAGAAAGACTGTAAAATGAGCTAGACACATATCTGTGGGAATAATAACACCTGGTTCTGCTCTAGGACAAGTGATGGAGGAAAAACCTCCACAAATTGCTCCCATCTCTGGATTTTTCTGAAGCCCTGAAAAGTAGTGAACTTGGAGAACACCTAATGCTTGAAAGTCCTTTTCTTTAAAACATTGCTAGATTATGTTTACATTAAATTTTTCTGTTTTATTTATTTGCTGAGGGTGTGTTTTTGCCTCAACAAAGATCATTGAAAAACTCACTGACCTAAATGAACACTTTCCATCTTTTGGATAACAACATCAAATATAATCTTTCAAGGTAAGTAGTATTGCTTCACTTAACATTTTCTTTCTTAGATCTTTAATCCGTGTTAGATTACACCTTGCTCAGCACTATTTGTAGCATTTTGCATGACTTGTATTTTCTGCATATGGCAATTGAGACTGATCCAATTCTGACAGCATGGCTAGCAAAGCCATCACTCTTTGGGGAGAAGGCTCAAAAGCTCATTCTCAGATTTCCAGCTCATATTTCCAGCTCATATCTGCCTCTATTAATGCAAAATTGTTTCTGTTGCTTCTCTGCCAAAGAGATAGAACAGTTTAGAGATGTTTAGTAAATCTGTGCATATTTTTATTTCTAACTTCCTCTCCTGAACTTGATTTTCCCTGAGGAAATCTGGTACAGGATATGCTTATGCTTGCTCTTCACTTTTCAGGATGCTCAGCAAATTGATGGGTTTTTTCTCTTCTACAGGATTTCCCACAGAGTATATAATTCACTAACAAAATTTTTCAAGAAACAGAAAAATAATCAAAAATTTTTCACTCTTAAATCCAGCATTTTCTACAGAGCAAGGGTAAAAAATACAACCTGGTTTAACATTTCTTTTTTTTAGCACTTACACATCCTTGACTGGAGAAAATTACAGCTTCATCTAGAAAATAAACAATATTCATGTTTGCACAATATTTTAAACATCCAGAATGGAGTAGTATTAAAAGGAAACACTGGGGGAGGGCACAAAGGGTTAATGGCCTTTCTTGGGAAAAGCACTGCTTTGGGCTTTTCCCACAGCATTTGCCAGCAGCGACAAATCAAGAGGAAGGGGTCTTGCCGCAGGATGAGGAGAAGTGGACAATGCAGACCAGAAGGCAGGAGAAGTGTCGGAAAGGAGTCAGAGATTTTTCTGGTTTCAGTGGCTACATGAAAGGCAGTGGGACTGTAAGCAGAGCTGTCCGCGCGTCACGCAGCCTTATCTCGGGTGTACAGTGACAATAGCGCCGAGCAGCAGTGGATGTGCCCTATCACACCTGCCAGATGAACCCACAGATAGCAAATCTCTGCCTTTAAGCCCCTTATCTGCTTCAGCATTTGCTTCCAAGAATTTCTAAAACTAGTCATAGTCCCTCCGGGCATATTTTTATCTTCTGAAAAGCTGCTAGTGGGGGAGACATTTAACCTCCCTCTTGGGTTTATCATCCTGACAGGCATGTGTCAGTCAGGCATTTGACTCTGCACCAGCCGCCACTGTGTCAGCAGCTGCTGCTGCTCTGGATGTGATCCTCCAAAGGGCTCGCTGTTCCTTCCTCCCAGGGGCTCTGTGCAGCAGGGCACTCGAGGTCAGCACAGATAAACACTGCCTACTCTTTTTTGTTTGTTTTATTTTTGTTCATTTTTCATTTGGGAAGGAAAGCCTCTAGCTCTCTCTCAGCAGTCAGCAGCTGATTTGTGTGTATTGATACACACCCCTTCCTACACTTGCCCCAAACTGCCGACTGGTCCAAATTGTGATGTCTGTGCTGACACATCCTTCACGAGATTTTCCATATTGTCTTTTCACGGCATGCCTGTTGTGCTTTGTGAGACATGCTTAGCCTGCTCCATGCCTAAGGTAGGCTTTTGAGGACATTTATGTGTATGGCTTTCACCCAGGAGCAAGGAAGCTAAAGGAGAAATTACCTGCCTATTATTGAATCACACCACATTATTGTGAAACTCACCCATTACACAGCATCCATTCAAAGCATGATCAATTTTCATCAGTTATTCACTGAACTTCATAAATGTTTGAGCAATCAAACAGTGCTTAAAGGGAGGGACGAAGCCTGTAAAACCAATACCCAGACTTTAAAAACTGCTTGCTATAGAGTGTTTTTCCAAGTACTAATGGGAAAAAAAGGACAGGCTCTCTGAACTAGGAGATTATATTTCTGCTTTTCATGGTTAAATTTGAAATGACTGGCTCCAAGTAAACATCTGAACTTCATCTGTGTTTGAACTGAAAAAAAAAAAATGAGATGTGCATTCATTTAGACGATAAAGAACAAGTAAATTGTGCTCTTGCTAAAGGTCACAGGTTTGGAGTAATGCCTGTATTCAAAATTATTAGCTTTCACACTGCAAATAATCTCTTTTGAAAAATTTGGGGTATTTTTCTTTTGATTCTTTCAAGTCAATTTAGTTCTGGTGAAAGCTGCTTGATTGACAGCCCTGGAAACCAACACTCTGAGCTCATAAGCAGTCTGAGCAGAGAGATGTAACATGCATAGCAACAGCATGAGTTTTCACAAATTGCTGGTACATCTCAAAATGGACTTCAGACATCTGGCTCCATGGGACACAGCCACACTGTCCAGGCAGATGTTGGTTTTTCAGGTCTGAAAAGAATGGTGCCCTTCAAGAAAATCCCATATTGAAGGACTTCTCTGAGAAGTCACATGAAAATACTGCTGAGAAATTTGTCCTCCCAGGGATCAGAGAAGAAAAAGAAGCAAACCCAGTTCTGAAGAATTTTTCACAAGCTCTCCAAATTCCAGTTCTTCAAATTAGTGATAAGTTCCAGCTCTGTCCACCCACCAGTATTTCCTGTTTGGCAGAAGAGTGGAGGGAAGGGTAAGAGAAGCAAAGTTCATTTCCCATTTGCATCACCAGTGAATAAATATTCCTGCAGCTTTTATTATTATCATATGTGCACGCTGTACAACTCAAAGGCAGATTCATCTCTTGTGAACAAATTTAATCTACAAAGCTGAACTGCATCAACACACAAATTGGAGTGCATGGCCAAGAAGTCATACTCCAAGGTATTATGTATAATTGCCAGACCTTTCTAAAAAAATTTACAGTGTCCCAGAGAAGCCTTGTGCTTATAAAAGCAGTAGAGGAAAGAAATTCTTTACCTGTCCAAATTCCTATTGCTGTCCCAAAGGTGTAGTCAGCTGCATTCGGGCTAACAATGCCAGTGAATTACTCCATGGCACAGTGAACTTCTTTTCTTGTCCATGAGGAGCCTTGCAACATATGTCAGATATTGTTGTAGGAAAGAGCATGTGAAGGAGTCAAAAGACCTGAAAGTGACCCCCTCTTGCCATGAGAGCAGTCATGACATGCTCACCCTATCAAAAATCCCCATGTCTCTATCAGAAGGGGTTTTTACAATGAAGTGCAAACCCTTTAAATGTTCAGTACTTGAAACACTGCTCAGAGGGCAGGTAAATCCATCCTACCCAACACAACTATTAAGGTGAGAGGAAAAGCTTACGCAGAGCCAAGCTCTGAATTTGCTTATCTTCTCCTCCAAACATCCAGAAATGATGTTACGATGTGAGCAACCCTTGCAATGCCCTAAACCCCGCACCTCAAGCCTATAATAGTAATAAAGAGTATATATCTTTGAAGATTTTGTGTGTGTGTGTATGTGTGTGTGTGTGTGTGTGTGTATACATTTTTTATTTTTTTTTTTTGCTGGTAGAGTTAAATACACCATTTTGTTCTCATAATATTTCACATTTAAAAACAGTAAATGGGGGAAAAATTTCAGTATCAGATTATTGGTTTAAAGTGTTTTCTTTGAAAAAAATTCAAAATCAATCTCTTCAAGTAGCTTTTTTTTTCCTCAAATTAATCACCAATTTCAAGCCAAAGAGCGATACATTTTGGGAAGCTTGAGTTCTACATTTTTTTCATTTATATTAACAAATATCTTACTTTTTTTTTTCTGTGTTACTCTTGAAAGTCGAGGCACATTCTTCAAAAAGATCTGTACTCTGACCCCATCGATGTCCACTTTTATACTAATGCTTTAAGAAATTGCCAGTCAGGAACAAGTTTCTTTAGTAAGAGATGTGGAGACTGATGAAATTCTGACCTAATTAAATCAGTGCCAATGCTTTCATTAATTTCAACAGAATTAGAATTTCATCCATGGCATTTTTCTGATTTCCAATACTTCAGTACATACTTTTATCTTTGACTTCCTTCTCATATCACTCACTGCATTATTCTTCTGCTTTTTACCTAGAGATGGACTGTGTGGCAGTGGTGTCTTTACAGTCTTGCTTGAATGCTGAAGGCACCAGGACAGACGCACTTACAGGATGAGTCTTTGGCTTGAAAGCAGTACATCATAGGAAACCTTTCTTTTTTCCTGAACAGGACTCAGCTATAAAGTTGTGGAACCTCATCAGGGTTTAGTTACCACATAAGAAATCATTTAGAAAAGCCAGTTTGGATAGATGAGTAGCATAACACATGATGCACTTCACCATGCACCTCACTATCCTATAGGCAGTAGGATGGGCAGTGTGGACAAAGGGCAGGGACTTAATCAAAGAAAGTTTATGCCCCATACTTACTGGGAATTCCTCATTCTTGGGGAATAACTGCAATTTCCCAGTCCAAATCACAAATGCAGGTGGATGTGCAATGCATGATGGATTGAGTTTCATTTTATCCAAATACCCTACAAGTTAGACTCTTTGTGGTGTAGTATTCAACTTGTTACACAAATGGCCTGAATGTTTTTCAATTATGTGTCTGATGTCACTAGAATTTTCCTCTGTTAAAACTGTTCTTTGATATACTTAACCCCTTTAATTGTCAGATCAAAGAAGGAAAAAGGAAGAACTGTTCTAGATCAGATAATGCTTAATGCTTTACTTACTTCTTCTTGTAATGCTTTGCAACTGTCTGTTCTCATTTTTCAGTAGAAGCCTACTTAATAGACCTGTTTTCCTCTGCAATATTAAGCCTCAGTGTAAAATAACTTCCCATTACTCATGATTTCCACTCAACACCTCAGGTGGCTGCCAGCAAGTCTTGGGTGTCAGGAGTGCATGCCTGAGGGTACAGATGGGAGAGAAGGAGATCACCAAATCTGAATCCAGAAATCATCCCTTGTTCCTTTTAAAGCAAACTAAATCAATAGGGTCAACCATCATTTCAGGCTCACCCATCTGACGCCTGAGCAGTTCTGCACTGAGGAGAGTGTACTTTCCACTCAGCAGGAAGACAGCTTCACATCTGTTGAACTTTACTGAGGTTCAGTAGGGAGAAGCTTAATTAGTAGCAGTGTCTGGTCATTTTTCTTTCATCAAGAGCAAATCTTACAGAAATATTTCACTGGTTTCAGTGGAATAACTTGTTCCAGTGAGGTGAAAAGGATTTGGCCCCAGAATTGTAAAATAGACTTAGATTGACAGCCACTCCTGTATTTGCTTTCTTCCTAAATGAAAGCTAAATGATACTTTAATGAGATCACGACAGAGCAGGTCCAGGGGGACTGGCATGCAGACAGTCAGCACAGTTTATTCATAAGGTTACTTGCCTTCAGGTGTCTAAATACCCACCACACATTGTGCAAACAGCAATGAGTGTTGGCTCCACATGCATTTCCATACAATGTATTCTCAATTTCCAAAATCCAGGAGGGAAAACACATAACTTTGGCCAACAGCTATCCATCCTATGCCCACCTTGCTGTAAAAGAACTGGTGTAGCAACTTAATCTGACATGGTTATTTTCTGGGGCCAGAGCATCATGCAATAGGCAAACCTAGGCTATTATATGGCAAGGTCAGGCATTTTTAGTGAAAAATTAAGAAAGCAGAAGCCTGACTGAGGTCAGGGCAGTCCGTGAAAACTTGGAGTGGCACATGGAACATGAAAACCAGCTGAATTCACTACTCATGCACTGACACAGTGCATTTTGCTAAGAATTTCGTTTGGAGTGTTTCCTAACAGGTAATGTACCTGAAAAGCAGACAGTGTCAGAAACAAGATGTCTTCAGAAGCCATCTGCCTCAGTATACTGATAATGGAGTGTAAAAAGCTGAGCTACTGCAAATTAACTGTTTCTTACTGAGCTTGTCATTACTATGTGCTGCTCCTCAGATCCTGCCGTGGAAAGAGGGTTTCCTATCTCAGTTTCACATAGCAGCCTTAAATGTGTCATGAAAGCACCCCCCTTCCTTGACGTGCTTCCAGCGTACATGTTCTCACTTGTACAAGTGAACTGAAAAGATAAAATCTGTGAATCAGCAGAAAAAATAAGGTCTAAAAGATCAGTAACTAACTAGACTTGAATAACAATCAATAACAAACTATATTTGAAGCCAAAGAGTGGTACAGCATGCGTGTTTGGAGGTTAACTAATGCCTCTTTCCACTACAATCTCATTTTCCATCTATCAATCCATGCCAGTGCAAGTTTTCTCAGGTTTTCTCTACCTGAAAAGACCAATATTTTCTACAAAGAGAGCGACCCACCTTTGGTTATGGAAATGTCTTCAATTCCGTCTGACATCTACCCCTGAGTATAAATTTCCTTCCTATTTGGGTCACAGAGCAGGTCAGGTTGGAAGGGACCACAGGGACCATCTGTTCCCACCTCCCTGCTCAAGCAGGGTCATCCCGGAGCATGTGGCACAGGATTGTGTCCAGGCAGTTCTTGAAGATCTCCAGTGAGGGAGACTCCATAACCTCTCACAGCAACCTGTTCCACAGGCTGGAAGTAAAGAAATTCTTCCTCATATCCAGGTGAACTATTTTCTTTAGATTTTCCATGACATATCAGTCATTATGCTCAAAACGTCTTCTGTCTTTCCAGTCCTTAAAAAATACCAAGTTCACCACAACAGTATATTTTCAATACCTCACAAAGAAAGCTCTTTCTCTGCCTATTCATTTTCCCATCAGCTACCTTTCCTTTCTACTGTGTGACTGGCTTCAAACATGTCATTTGCCTCCATTCAATTCTTTTTGCTTTCTGACATGACTGTGTGAAATATTTTGCTTGTAGCTACAAAAACACTTCTTTTTCTAGAGAACCTTTTTCAGCCCTTCCAATCTAAAACACGAATTGCTTTCTCATCTTAGCAGACTTTTATCATCAAAGTCAATGAAAAATTTTGAAATTAAAAATGAACCATTTAAAACCATTGCAAGACAGCAGAAAAAATACATCTCACATTTTCTATGGGAAAAGTGTTAAAAATGAGAAATAAAGAGAAGGAGGCACACACATCTGCTTTTCTTTTTTTTTTCCTCTTTTTGTGGTGGAAAAAGAAATTTAAGCTTTCTGTGTCCTCGGAAAAAGGAAGCAAATTTTCTGAAACTATCTGGGATATTCCAAGAAATTAACTCTTTCATTGTGTGGATTTAAAGATTTGATAACAGTCTTTTTAATAAAAGCAAAATAATCTCATATTGCCAAGCCACAGCCATCCCCAACTCTCCATTTATAATCACTGTGGTGAGCAATGGGGTGACAGTCCCCATATTCTGCAAGTGCTGTTTATCTCCTCACAGCCACCAGTGGGAGAGCTCACATAACTGCACAGACTTTTCTGCTCACCTGTATATTTAGCTTTTCCAGCCTGAAGTACCAAAGCTCTTTACAGAAGAGGGTGCGCATTTCCCATGCATTTGAACAATGTTTAATGCCTCCAATAAAACACTGTTACATTTCTTCAGATGGTAGGTTAACATGACAATTTTTGCACTATATATTTGACTCTCACCCAACAAATATTTCTGTCATTGCAAAGATTGATTTTGTCCAAATCCCATGCCCCTCAAGGCAGGCAGAGACAAATGATGAACCTTGACTCACATTTCACCCTTTCTCTCTCCTATTCTTATCACATTGAAATAGTAATGCAATTTTCCCTACCAGATAACCTTCCAAATTTGTACCTTTCTTACAAATGGAGAGCAAAGGTTCACAGAAAGCCCTTCTCAAGCTTTACAGTCAGAAATTACACTGATGGAGTTCAGGAAATGCTGTGCACTCTGGCAATGAGTAGAGATGTCTGTGGATCAGCTTAGGGCTTGATCTTACATCTCTGTTTCAGTACAGAACTCACCAACCACTTGAAACTGAGACCTGCTGAGAAGTCGCTTTTTGGAAATTTGGTTCCTGTATCAGCCTCACAGTCCCTTTGTCCCACTGCCCAAAAATCACAGTTGAATTTCCCCATCTTCTGCGAGGAAAACAGTGACCAAAAAAAAAAAAAAAAAAAAGCAGCTGCTATTTCATTCAGAAAATCTGAATCCCATCTAAGTTCCAGCAATGAGATTTATGGGTTGTTATGTCTCAGTGTTGTGCTGTGTACTAGCCAACACTCAAGTACATGAAGCTACAGAATTATTGGCTAATTTACAAGGTTCAGAAGGTTTCTTCATGTAAATGTGTCATCTTCATGTTTTTACTCCCTTCATTTGAGTATGAGCCATTCTTCTTTCAGATAAAGGGTCAGATTTGAAGAAAGAGACAAAAAAGAAGAATCACTGGTCACACCAAAAGGTGTCTCTGCACATCTGGATAGATACTGTACTCATGGAGTTTAAGCAGGAAGCATGATTTCTTCTCCATTGCTGTTTTTCAGCTTGAACATATTTCTGCCCAATTTCTGTCTGTCCTTGGGCTAAAATGAGCTCAAGACCATGTATTTATGGGTAGGATTCTGGAACTGATTCTTTGGTATACCTCAACCCAAAACTGTTATGGTTTTTTTTTTTTCTCTTCCATTATAGTCACTTCCCAAGTCAAACATAAATGCCAGCCCCTTTGAAGTCCAAGATATTTCTCTCTTTGAGGAAATGAACAAGGACTGTAGAATGGTACCATCCTTCTCTCTCTTCCAGACCCCTGGAACCACAGTTTTTTTCCCAAGATGATGCAGCATGATCCCTGACAGGATATCCCACTAAACACCACTCATCCCACCCCTTGCCTGCTGGAGGTCTGTGGCCAAGGGGTCTGGTGGGACACAGGCAACTTGAATACATTCACCTTCCAGAACTGGCAGAATTCACATTCATTTACCCCTGATCTGTTCACAAACCTACTGAGGTAAAAGTATACCTGAAATAACCTCTATTTTTTCCCACTCCTTAAAATGCCTGGCAGGTCCAGGTTTGCAGGATGGCTACAGTATCTTTCTACATAGCTTTCCAGCAGACATCTTGGTTTTGCCCACATAACCCAATAAAAATGTTGAGGGGAACAGTGACCCCTTCCATTACTTCTAGATGAAACTCATAGGAAATGTCAGTTATTAGACTCCAAGCCCTTAACCTAGTGCAGAAAGCAGGCCTTCTCATGCACTCTGCTTCATTCTGTACCAAGAACTGCTCATGGCCCGGGTCTCTTCCTAGTAAGTGACAGAAATTAACTGCTCAGAAGGTAAAGAGAAGGTTCCCGTGTCATCTAGACCTTGTCTAGACAACTTTTTTGCCAAGGAAGTTGGGACCAGATGATCCTTGAGGTACCTAGTATTCCATGGCTTTATGAACTTCAGCTCCCACTTATTTCCCATCTTCAAGCAGTTTCCTGGTGCTCTGTCATTCATTTCAGTACATCCTGCACATCACTTGCCAGGGCAGAAGAAACAAGGTCCTATGCAAACATGTGGCCCTCTCAGTCAGAGAATATACACATTCATTCATCCCCATATGTCTCCTCATCATATTTGTTTTCACTGTGCACACAAACAATAAAAAATCTGTAAGACGAAGTGTTGACCAAAGCATGGAGGTTCCTGCAATTCCTCTAGAATGACCTTATTGTTCCAACTGTATTTTCAGCTGAAAAGAGACATTCTAATTTGTACTATACCCTAGGGGTGGTAGGACTTAGAAAAATTAAGAAAAAGTAGTAAAATTTCCATTGATTTATTTAAGCGTAGTCCCTCTGAAACAGGACAAAAATCCACTTGCAAGGAATTTCTACCAATAGATGGGGCCAGAAATAGCCAATGTACTTCTGATTGTCTTCAGCTCACAAATTAAACCTAGCCTAGGAGAAACCATATCCTTACAAGTCTGTAACACTACTTTCACTTAAACAAGGTTTGGTAAGCTGAGTTAGCACTTGAGATTAACAGTGCTGAATGGTAGGAATATTTTGATATGATCACAGCTACACACAGGTGCCATGTGGTCAGGGATGGGCAGTGGTTTGCCCTTCTGTGCTATTCTTCCCACAGAGTATCGCATTGTAAAAAATGAAAACATCTGGGGTTTGCTTATATACTCACTGTTAGCAGAGATACTGCAAAATTACCAACCTGCTTATATTTAATTTATGAGTTATATTTATGTTATGAGCATCGGTAATTAAATAAACAAGCACATGCTCTTTACAAGCCACAGCCATGCAAAATATTGATGTGCAGATAACAAAATCTTGTTCAAAAGTGCCCCACCTTTTTAGCCACCTTCTTTCTGTCTGTGTACTTTACTTTGATTGCATTTGCTCTGACATATTTCAGCAAATCATTGTGCCTGCACCTGAATGGAATATAAAGTTAAAATAGCATTTGAGAATTTTCACAAGTATCACATGACAGATACTGTATATTTGGCTTTAGCTAATATTTCAGACAATTCTGCATCTATCTAATCTGTTAGCACTGATATCACTGTGATACCAATATATAAAAAAAGAAAGCACTCTAAAATTACATATTTTGCAGCCACAATTGACAAAGCATATCTTTCACAGACACTCTGTATCTCTATTTAAAATATACTCATAACTGTCGTGATGTATGCTAGTAAATCAAGCTCACAATGTGTGTGCTAAGATTTGAAATGCTTCCATGAGTAAATTTATATTCTGTCTGTCTCTACAGTCTAGCTGCCCTAAAAAAAACCCTCCAGCTTCAGCGAGCTGAACATATATTCTTAGGATCATTTTGCTGAGAGGATAAAGGCTTTGGCCCACGACTTGCTGCACTGAAACAAGAGGGTACATCCCACACATTCATGAGCAGTGAATGAATGTGTAGAGCTGCCAACTAAGAACAAAAACCTGGAAATCTTTCTTTACATGTGACACCATCGATCCCCAGTCCAATCCAGACAGAATGGAAGGTCTGGGAAACAAGAACTGATGGAGATTTCAAGATGTGGATTTCTGCTTTTTTGCCATGTAAGGCCATGTGCTGTCAAAGTATTTAGCCTAGTATGCAAACTTTCACTAGGATTAAAAGTCTCTGCATGGCACATTTTGAGTTTGACCAGAATATGCTTTTTGTTTCTTTTCATTTATTTAATTCTCATTAATAAATTACAGCTATGATTGCCTCTAGGATCATGCATGTTGAGAGAAACGCTGCTTAGTAGACTATCACTGCAACTGGATCCCAAGTGCAGATCTCCTAGTGAGGGTGTGATTTTGCTAAAACCAAAGCTGGAAGTGAGTCGATTTAGTCCTGCAAGTTGAGGAAATGCCCCTCTAAGGGCTGGGGCAAGTTTGGGCATGGAACAGGCTGGGAGCAGCGAAACAGTGACTACTTATTCCTGCCAGTGCCTGAGCTGCAGGAAGCTGGCTGGGTCTGTCCCTGGCCAGCGCTCCTCCACAGCACACAAAACAGTGTGAAACAAGCAGAAAAACCCCTCAGCCTCAGCTGGGCCAGTCTCCATGCCTCCTCCCCACGGCCTCTCAGCTACACTTTGAAGAAACCTGGACCCACGTTTGTGATGTGACAATGGCCATGACAGCAGCTGGTCATTTGGATCTGTTTAGTTCTGAGGAAGCCCTAATGCCCCAAATAATACAGCTCTGTAGTCACTCCTGACTTCCATGTCAAGTCAGCCCAGCTTTCCTCTGGGAATAAATAATCTCTAGCAGTTCTCATCGGCAGGCAGCCAGCCTCCCTCTCAGGAAAAGTCTGATGTCTTTGGGGTTTTGTACCCTGTCAGGCACTAAAGTTGGTTACATTTTCTAGCAGCAGGGTGGCAACAATCAGCATAGCTTGGTTAATTAAAGGGATCTGGAGAAAGACTATCCGGCAGCTGACTTTTAACAGAGCCGGGGTTTTTCTGCAAGGGTGAAAGAGATTATTTCAAGTACAGTTCTGTAATTATGGAGAGTAATACCCTGTCTGCAGCTAAATAGGCTCACTGTAGTCATAAACAGTGGCATAAGATTTAGAAATTGGTTTTGTTTTTTCTTACATTAGTTTACCTTCATTACTTAGGTACTCTGAAGGACAGATGTAGTCCTGGATGCCACTGCCAGAGTTCCTGGGATTGCATGCAGGGATCCTGTGTACATTTCCAATATGGGCTTAAACGTGAAGCTGCGTAACCTCAGCTTCCAGATATGAACATACACAAGAGGCACTTGAGTTACCTGAAAAATAGCTCCCTTCATATTTTTCAAACCAAAACACCCCAAGCCTCTAGTGACCTAGGACAATGGCATATCCTGGAACTTCAGATGGATTGTCAGGCAAATGCCCAAGGAGTGAGGGCAGTGTAAACAACTGGCTTAGACAAACAAGCATTAAGGAAAATCTCTTAATGAAGCATCATCATTCACTGTAAATTCTAGAATGGTAAAGCATTTAGAAACTCAGCATCACAGCTCAGCAAGGTCCACAATGAATCATGTCTGACAAATTTTATTTCTCTTTTCAAGCAGCTTTTACACACAGATCTCCATTTTCTCCACTGTATTTGTTACCTTGAATGGTTTATTTTGTGTCTGACACCTGATACCATAGAGGAGAAAACTCTGCTTCATTGTCTTGCTGTGCTCTCTAGTTCAAAGAAAAATGTATTTATATCTAGGTTTTTGGAAATGTTGCGTTAATATGTAAGCTCACTTTCCTCAAGTCACATAAGTCACATTTTCCCTATGATCATAGGAGCATAAAACTTGCTTTCTACGATCATTCATGCTCATAAAATTCAGTCACAAAATGCTTGAAAGCAGCAAATACTAAATGAGTGGAGAAAAAGGCCCTACAAACTCTCATTTACTTGCAAATAAATATTGGCAGATATGCTTTGTGCTACAACTTCCATTATAGTATGAATATAAATTACTAGAATTGAACACATTTTAATTGAATTTCCTTTTGACCATAAAAGTGCCTTGTATATTATACTTTCATGAACCTGTAAAATGAGAGTTCGTGTGAGCACAAAATTCTTCTGCATGTCTCACAAGAGCAGAAAGAAAACATTAACATATATGGTAATCATAGAATGGATCAGCTTGGAATGAACCTTAGAGATCACCTAGTTCCAACCCCCTGCCATGTGCAGGGACACCTTCATGCTAGACCAGGCTGCTCAGAGCCGCACACAACCTGGCCTTGAACACTGCCAGGGGTGGGGCATTCCCAGCTTCTCTAGGCAACCTGTTCCAGTGCTTCACCCACCCCAAAGTAAAGAATTTCTTGCTAGTATCCCACATAAACCTACCCTGTTTAAGTTTAAAGACATCAGCCCTTGTCCTATCACCTTATGCCCTTATAAAATGTCCCTATTCCAGCTCTCTTGTAAGCGCCCTGTAGGTACCAAAAGGTGCTGCAAGTTTTCCCCAGAGCATTCTATTGTCCAGGCTGAACAGCCCCAGGTCTCCCAGTCTGTCTTCACAGGAGAGGTGTCCAGCCCTCTGACCATCTTCATGGCCTCCTCTGGACTCCCTTTAGCAGGTCCATGTCCTTCCTATGTTGGGGACCCCAAAGCTGGACACGGTATTCCCGATGGGGCGTCATGAGGGCAGAGTAGAGGGGGAGTAGCATGCACATTGCAGAATCACCTCAAGCTTCGTGAACTTAAGCAAAATTTTCAGCTCTTACTTTTACTGACCTTTTTGACTACTTAGTCCCCATAGAGATAGCAGCCTCCTCAAGACATTAGACTGTAGTCAAATTCTCATTCATTAAAATGGAAATCTTTAAGCTTGTGAACCTTCATTTGGGGATTGAAACAATACAATATTTGACTGCAAGATACACTGTTAATTCTTAAATGCATATCTCAGAAATTTACTGCTGTTCTGTACTTGTTAATTCAGTTCCTACTGAGAAAACAAGAAATCTGCCTCTCCAGCAAATGGCTGCAAGGAATAATCAAATACTTTTCTTTTAAAACAGTATCATTTATTGATTCCTCTCTGGCTTGGCTTGATCTTATTTCCTGTTCTGTATTCATGTCTAACTGCCTTCACACATTAAATATACTCATAAAAAAAGAAGGCTACAGATTTTCTTTATCACTTGTTTGCATTAACTGCACATTAATAGATAAAGAGGAAAATATCCCCCACTCGGTGTGCATCTGAGGCAACAACCAATTGTGAGCTGCCTCTGGGCTCAGTGACCTAGAAACCAGGAATAAGACTCATAAAAATCAGATGCTGAAGAACAGCATCAGGGACAGCCTTAGAAAGAGGATGATAAATCATTTGACAAGTCCATAAGATGTAAGTGCTTCTGAAATAAAGTTAAAAAAAATAGAAAAGGTAACACCTGAAAAATATTTTCCAGCTCTATATTTTCTCTCATTTTTGTCTCTTTGAACATTCTCAAAGACCTCATCCTGTGCACAACAATGCACTGAATGTCCCATTTTTTATTACAGAATTAGGCAATCTTCTTTCATTAACACAACAGGGAATGGTGGTTGTTAATGCACAAAATCCATGAAAAAAGCAAGATTGTGGAACTACACAGAGGACACAGAGCTGTCTTGATTCCAGACACCATAAGCGGTTCACAAGGCAGTTTTCAGTCAGTGAGAGATTCAAGTATGGAAATAAGCACACTCGTATCAAAATCCCTGAAAAACAGAGAAAGAAAGTCAATTTAATATGAGCAACTGGATTTTAGCTTTCACATAAAAGCCTGCTGCTCTTAACTGGTTTCATCCTCTGAGCTGGCTCAATTAGAGACATGATGTCCACAGCACATGATCTATAGCAGCCAAACAGTCATGAATGTCAGCTAAATGAAAAGAGAAAAATTATACCACTTTGGCTCATAATTCAGAAATCAGCCTGTCTGCAAATACACAGGAAACCTGAGTAGAGTGATTTGGGGTTGTGGGATGGTTATAATTCTGATAAAGTTTTACTTTTACACTCATCTGGCATTTTTTGAGGTGGAAGGTGTTTTGTGATTCCAAGATTATATATGATTTTAGGTGACAGGCAAAGAGAGAATGAGGTAAAGGCACTATGTCAATACATTGTGTGGGTACTTACTGAAAATGGATTATCTCTTTTCTGTAAATTGCTTAGACCTCTCATGCACAGATCATTGCTACTTCTATGAAAAAAAATATATATAGCTAACAGACAGGACACAGAAATGCTGTGGTAATGACAACATTACTTTCCAAAAAAAAAAACTAAGTAGACACACATCACAGTGTTTTAGGTGTTTCATATGTGATGGTGGTGATGATGCTCATTACCAGAAACCCCAGGCACAACTCAAGACCCCACTGCACTGAGTGCTGCAGAAGCACAGAATAAAGTGAATTAAGACATTATCACACAGGAGGTGAAACACAGCAGAGCCAGTTTTGTATCAGATTTTAGGCGTGCACATTTTTTTTTCACATCTGTGATTGCAAAAAAAAATACAGGCAAGAAATATCCAAGGATTTGGTGCTTTCAGTTTTAACAGCTTAACAAGCCAATTAGGTAGGAGCAAACCTTGGGCTTCTGGCACATTATCAGTGTGATTCGCATTTCTCACCAGCATGTGCTGCCCTCAGCCTGAAAGAACTGAGTGTGCTAGACCATTTTTAAAATGTCTTCTTTCATGCCAGTTTTCCTGTGTGCTTTGTTTCTCTCCTACCCAGAACAAGCTCTGCACAACAGGGGGTAAGCAGATAAAGGCTAAGGCAAGGTATTGGATAAAGGCTCCAGCTGTCCCAGGAGATTTGTTTTCCTCCTTCACACACCACCCTTATCTCAAGGAAGGTCTTGAGAATAGAAACACAGGAAGTATGTCTCACCATTCCCTGCCTTTTCTTGTGATTCACACTTTCATCTGCTTAATAGTTTGATTTTCTTTTTCTGGAATTTTAAATGTAGACACTACTGTCTGTGAATAGGATGGAGTGGGAAGGCATCCCACAAGTTGAACTTATGTCACCTTGCCTTGGCTGCCTCAAATTTAAAACAAATAAATGCAAAAAAGAAGAGATAGTTGCCAAGTGTAATACCTTCTCGTGTTTATTGACATTTTTGGATTGCAGTTGTTCTATGACCCAGCCTGTCTGAGACCCAGTTCCATGCCCGTGACTGAGAAGGAAAATGGAAAAGACCTTGTCCGGCTTTCTCACCCAGTGCAGACAAGGAATAGGTCTCTGGAAAGAAACTCAATGTTCTCTGCTGATGTCTTGTCTTTGTAACTGGTAGTGACATGGATGAAAGAGGGGAAAGCAGGAGGGAGAACAGGAATGAAGGGTCTCTCCATTCCTCACTTCCTTTTGCAAATCCTGGTTTCTGTAACATCACATACAGAAGTGTTTGCATTTCATGGGTGGGTTTTTCATGTGTTAGTTCTGTCTTGACCAAAATCAGCTACTGTTCAGCTTTCAGAAGCAGATTGTTTCAGATTTTTCAGCTTGTTTTGCAGACAAAAGAATCAAAACCATTTGAAAGGAGGTCAATAGGAGTTAAGTATATAATCCGTTTAGGATTTAGCAAATCCTACCCAGATCTTTTTGCATTTCTAGGCACCTAACTACCTCTGTAAACTGGGCCCTGTATAAATTTCTGAATTTTGAATGCTAAAGAGAATGAAACCACTAACTTGTTCAGGTTTGTTTCAACACTCCTGCCACTGCAGAAAATATGCCACCAGAGTGGGGTGTCTGGTGGGCCCTTGTGGAGAAGAGTCAGGGAGACAAAAAGGTTGCAGAGATTAGGTTGTTCTTAATGAAGAAGCTGAAGCACCTGTCTCATTCTGCACATGCAAGATAGCACTGGCTATAGTAGAGTATCATAATTTAAGTGGAAGAAGGCTTTTAAAGTAAGACATGCTTGAGGAAATAGGATGTTGCCATCAGTTTTAGTAATCTCACAGTGTCCTCAAGCATTTTTATAAGATATTGGACTTAGTTGATGTATTTGAAGAAAATGAACATCTGGTCAAAACAACAGCAGTTTGCTATGCACAAATTACTAAGGCACACTGCTCGCAGCTGTTAAATACAGATGGCACTTTCGTGAAAGCTATGACAGCACAAAAATAAGTTGTGACAGTGGCTCAAAATTATGACAGCACAACTAGGCAAGCATTTAATCACATTACAGGACATAGAGGATGGCAAAAGTAGAAATTCCAGGCCAAAATGAAAGCACTTCCGTGTGACAGTAGCTCAAAGCTGTGACCGCACAACTAGGCAAACATATAATCACATCACATTTCCTAAAAATTAAAAACACTTCTACCAAGAAGTTAGTTAATACAGAGAGATTATTCTAGTTGTGAAACAGCAGTACTGCCCAAGAGCATTGAGGAAATCACACCCTCTGAAGAGACACTGTGCTGCTGCAGAGGGCTGTTGGGATCTGCTCTTGAAGCCATTGGCAGCTCTTTCATTTGGGTGAAAAAAGATTGGCATCACATTCCCCATTCTGGGTAACCATAGCCCAAATTTCAAGGAGTAAGACAAAGACAAGCACCTCTTCATAATCCAAATGAGTAGTCAGGTGTGCAGCCAGCCCTTTCATTTCTCTCAGAGCCATATTCATGCATACATTGAGCAGCCTCAAGCTGCTCCAAAATTAGAGAAGGGGCCCTTCCAGTAGGTAGAGGTGTAACAGAGGAGCAAAATAGTTGTGGTTACTCTTGTCCTGCCAGTCCTCCCATTCAAACATGACAGATATCTTCAGTCCTCCCACAAAGGCTCATGCTTTTTCACAGGGTAATGAGCAAAACTTCTGTAAAGCTTTTTTAGGATGGAGACCAAGCAGAGCCACAAGTCCAAGGCATGGGTTGGTGAGACACAACAGGAAGGTGAAGGCACAACAATCCAGGATCCCAGCCTAACTGCAGCCCTTGTCTCAGAGGACAAGCTGCAGTTTATAACATGCAAGCAAAATGAGTAATTTGGTACTTTGAGATGCAGGTTACAAAATTACAATGTGCAACTCTTTTTATTAAGTGAGATTAGAATGTGCAGATTCTGCCTGCCCTCCCATGCACACACAGTGGAATAACAATCAGAAGATAAAAACATTGATAAAGTGGTTATTTTCACTGTACACTGAAGTGACCATGAAGAGTGAACTATATTTTGTTTCATTTTCCACCCTAAAAAAACAAAAAAAAAAACAAAAAAACAAAAAAACCCCAAGGTTCTGTTATTTAAAACTGCTTTTAACCTTGTGTGTTTAATGTACACATAAAAAGTTTGCTCTGCTTGTTGCTTGGACACTGGTAAAGGCATATAACTCAACATACACATGACATTTTTGAATGATGAAAGCCAACCCAGATAGCTGAGATGGGTCAGACAGGAATCACAATAAATTGGAGCAGCGCCTCCATGGCATTTGATTAAATGAATATTGTTACATTGCTGCCTTTAAAAATATATATTTCTTTGCAATACTGTACCCAGAAAAACAATCCCAGCTTTTAGCTGGTCCCATAATACTCTAAATTTCTTAGGTCAAACAACAAAAATTAGGACAAATGCAATATGACCAACAGTCTGTAATCTTGCTCAGTTTTTTCTTTTTTGTGTGGTAACACTGAATAAAACTCTGAAATCTTCCTTTTTGTTGCTGTTATCTGCGCTTAATTACTGCTCTGAAGTGAAAACGGGAGCCACAGTGGGAGCGTGTACAAATGGCCACTGCACGTCAGGGAAAATATCTCATGTCACTTAGCAGTGCCAGGGGTTCCAGGCTTTGCTCTGGACCCGGGAACTTCACTATTTGCCAATTAAGAGAACAGGATTTTCTCTTTGATAAGAGTTGTATTGGGTTTGCATATCAAGATTTTGGGGGAGGGCAGTACAGGAATGGATCCTGTAAGAAGCTGCTAGAAGCTTTGCCTGTGTCCAACAGAGTCAATGCCAGTTGACTCCAGGACCGACCTGCTGCTGGCCAAGGCAGAGCCCATCAGTGACTGTGGTACTGCTCCTGGAATAACAGATTTAAGAAGGGGCAAATTAAATCCTGCACAACATCAGCAGCTGTTAGAAGAGAGGATTGAGAATATGTGAGAGAAACAACGCTGCCAACTCCAAGGTCAGTGAAGATGGAAAGGAGAGGTGCTCCATGTGCCAGAGCAGACATTCCCCCTGAACCCACTCTAACAGGAAGGTGAATATCCTTATGTTGAGGATCCCAGAGCTGGATGCAGAATTCCAGGTGGGCTCTTACAAGGGTGGAGTAGAGAGGAAGAATCAACTCCCACATCCTGCTGGTCTCTCAGTCTGCATTGCCCATGACAGGGGTGACTGGTGGGTAATCTCTCCCTGTCCTAACCTCAACCCACCAGCCTTTTTTCACATTTTTCTCTCCCCTGTCCAGCTCAGGAAGGGGAGTGATAGAACAGCTTGGTGGGCATCTGGTGTCCATCTAAGGCAACCTAGTAGAACAAGGAGCTCCTAATTTAGCCCAAACTTTTTCTGATTCTAAAGCCCTTCTTAGAGATTTGTGTTGACCTGCTGATAATCAGGGTCTGGTGGCCTAGACATCCAAATTTATACAGCATCTTCATACCAATTTGAGTTCAGGATACAGCTGGTTATATTTTCATTGAATAGCAAAATATTTAGCAGATGTTTTTGCTTTGGATATTCCATCCCTTGAATAAAAAACTTTATAAATGGATAAAAGAAATTCACACCCCAATGCTGGTGACATTTCTTCTTTTCTACATATACTATACATTTACAGCCTAATGAAATTACTATTCTCAGGCCATGCTTTTTTAACATCCAGTCCTTCAGAAATAAGATCACTGTAATAAAGAGTTACAGCTCACATGCAACACAAGGAGAGATCCTGGTAGAGTGAAAGCAGTTTATCTTCAACAAAGATAAGAGAGATACAAACACTTCTTTTGCTACCAAACAAATAATCAGATGAACTTTCTAGTAACAATCTTTTAAAGGAAAGACACTAAGTTTGCCAGAAATCAAGGGCAAGCACAGCAGCTAAATTACCTCTCCACCCACGTCTTTGCATAAAATTTCTACTTGAACGTTATTAATCATTCATGTAATTGTTAAATTCTCTGTGGTGTGTTTGCTTTTTCCCTATCAGTATATGCACAAATATATCTAATTAATGCTAATATAAATGTTTACTAAGGAAGGGAGAGATTATCTACACTGAATTTCTAATTCAGCTAAACCAAGTTCCAAACACCTTTCAAAAGACAAAAATTCAAACATTTTAGTCCTCAAAATGTTATAAATGTTTTGAGTAAACACATTGTGGGATCTTAAGTATTACAGTCATGGGACTACCTAGGAATTGTTTGACATCTTTGCAAAACATTATTCCTTTTCCAATGGAAATCAGCAAGTAAACTTGGTCAACAATATAAAAACTTGTAAATGTTTAATCAATTCTTTTAAGACCAAAACAGTATGAATAGGAAAGAACCCCTCTGGGACCTGAATTCCATATATACTGCTTCTTTGAAAATAGCAGTAAAAGCATATTCCATTTGCTTAGATCATTAATACTGAAAGACATTTTGAGGTTTTATATAATATTAAAATTTTAGACCATTTAATAACATCAGAACCCCCACTCAGATTTTAAAAGTACGATGGAGAATTTGTGTCTTTTTATGATTTTTGTCTGAAACTATAATTTACAGGTAAGCTGCTTTGACTTGAGACTATAGACAGATATTGCTACTTGCTAACTGCTAGTTGCTTTCCTTCTGTATCCTGCTACAAGGATCCTGCTGCCCCTATAAGCAACCCGGTGCAGCTTGCACTGTGACACATATTCAAAAGGCAGTTTTGCACTGTCTGTAATGAAAAATTTATTATTAAAGTTTTATTGAAATTTAAAAGTAATAAATTATAAAATCTTATAAGAGATATTTGTATCTTATCTGAAAAAAATAATTGAACTGCTAGTTTGATGGAAGGGAAAATGTATCATTTTAGTTTATTCACTTAGAAGATATTCAACAAGCTTAAAGTATAAAAATGTTGATTTTAAAATAAATATTAAGCCAGTGTGCTCAGCATCTGGAGCATATTTCAAGGCTGCAATGAGGCTGAGTGAAGAATCTAATTCTTTCTGATATATTTAATTTAATTATGGATTTAAGAGGCAATAAATATATAGTTCACATTATCTCCACAAAACTGTTCTTTTCAGCTAGAGAAGAAAGTAATAAAGTTCAGAGTTATTCATTATAACAATATTGAATAAACATTTGTTCTCATATAAGAGAACAGATGATTCATTATTCCCTAAAATGGACATGATGGTCACTTTAAAATATTTCTGGTTTTACCTGAGATGTATCTATTGCCTGGGAAAGCACATATATTAGTTGCGAGCATCATTAGCTCTTTTCACTGTTTTCATAGAACCTATTGGCATCAAGTCCTTCTATTGTTCCTCTAATGCTAGCTCCCCCCCACCTTTCCCCACATATTTGTAGGGGATTTAAGCTGTGTCTGGATATAGGATACTCTCCATGGGTCACAGCAGAACTGGGCTGTCCTCCCTGCCCAGCTCTGCTCTGAAATCATCACAGCACTCAGCCACAGCACTACCTGAGTTTGTTTAATCTTCCATAACTTCGGTATTCTTAACAGTTGTATGGCCCAAATGCACAGTTTGGGCTCTGTCTCTTGTCAAAAGCAAGAGCAAGAGGACATGAGGGGGTAAATCCAAGCTCTGGATGTCAAAGAGCTTCTTTAGGTGATTGAGCAACACCTTCAAGGTATCTATAAAGGACCCTGACAACCTGCACACAGTGGAGAGACTTGTTTTGGGCTTCTAAAGCTTCCAGCAGCATTTAATCAGGCTGCTCTTCACTCCCTGGCAGCTGCCAGCTCCTACCTAATAGGGCCAGTGGAACAGCCAGGTCATGTTCACATAAACAGCGTTAACCCAATTCTGTGTAAAGCACAGAATTTATGTATTTCTCTTACTTGCTGTCTGGTGGGTTTATATGCTACTCTCCAAATGAGTACAGCTGAAAGGAAATAAGACAATGTCTTGGTGTTTAATAATCTTGAAACATATCACTACACCGCTGGCAAAAATAATAATATTCTGAGAGTTCTACTCATATCAGCCCTGTTAGACCACCATGTGTGGCCACTCTGCAGTTCTCTCATCCAACCAAAGCTTCTCACTCTGCCAAAACCAGGCTTCTGGGGCAAAGAATGTGCTGTGGAGCCCCTCCTATTCTACTGACATCTCAGGGGTGGTTAACCAGCTCCCATCTTGCCTGCAGACTTCGAAATATATGTGTGTAGAGAGACCAATATTCAAAGACAGACCAATAAATGGGGTTCTATAACTGAACCAGCTCTGCACCAGATGTTAACTGGTATATATCCAAGGAAGCTGAGTGCAGCCCAGCCAGTTGTCTAGAAAGACATTCCCTCCCTCTGATGGTGTACCAAAACCTGCAGGCTGGAAAAGGATCCCGACTGAGATGCACACCTTAGTCACATGATGCCCACAGGAATAGGAATGGTCCAGGCAAGATCAACCTTTTTTCCTCATTTGCTATCTCCCTAAACTGCTGACATAGTGGGAACTTGGACACCTGGATTAGAAAGAAGCTATGGCATATCCCAGCTGTACCCCCAGTTCAGAGCATCAGGGTGAGCTGAGGAGTTCTACAATCTCCTGGCCACCTCTCAATCACCAGAAAACGGCTACCAATGACTAAAATGACTACAGATACTAATACTAATAATGACTACTACTCTCAAGGAGCCATTCCTGAGGACCATTCCGGTCCTTAAAATGGGAGGCAGTGAGGGCAGTAGCTTGCATTTTTTGGAGCATTAAGAGCAAAGCCAAGCAACTGTTTTAACTACCTTGAAGAGAATGTAATAAATTTTCCAGCTCTTCAGCTCCTTAACTCAGGAACATGTGTTTTCCTGAACAGGCAACTCTTGTTTCCAGGTAACAATTTAATAATTTCCAAGTAATTTTGAGTGAAAATCTATGAACCACACATTGCAAAAAGTCCTGTCCTGCCTGGTTCTACATTTATAAATGAAAATACAGTTCTGAGGGCTAATGTTCATCCTGAGGAAAAAGAGACTGAAGATTTTTAAAGATAAAATAATATTTTAAAGGTTTTGATTTTTTTTTATCTGCTTCTTCCTTTCCTCTCCACCTTCTGAGCTATCCCAGACAGCTACGTATGGTTCAAGCAGATTATACATTTCATCAGGACAGGTGACAGAAATGAAAAACACACCTAGACACTTCAGAGCCGCAGGAAAAATGAAATCAAGCTCTTTCAATAAATTTCACTTCTGGAAGACATCTCTATTAAAATATAGAAGTGAAGCCATGAAATATTGAGGAAAAAGCAATGAAATATGGAAGTTATCATAAACTGGGAGACATAAAAATCTTGGAAATACATGGTAAGAACAAATTTCAAACCTTATTAATTCTTCTGTTATGGTTTACTGCAGTCTAATTTGTAAAATATACAACTCCAAACCTTTTTTTGTGAAGCTTTTGAAGGCTGTCCTGGAAAATAAAATTCTCTATAGCTATGAGATTCTTTAAGCTATATACAAAATTACTTGCCCAGTAACAAATACAACACTACAAATATTTAGTCAAATGCTGGTATAGATGTAAAGTTAATAAACAACATATCAGGAATTCCTTTGACTAAAAATATGAAAGTAAACAAATATTTTAAAGTTATTTTTAATTATTTTGATTCATTCAGAATAATTATTCCTTTTTGATACTCCAGTGAATAACAAATATCTGGAGACAAAAGTCAATGTTTCAGAAAACATAGGTACCGATGGAAAAATTTGCTATTTTGTCCAAATTCTAAGACATTACCACAAAGGGAAAAAATAAACCCAGATAGATTATATTTGTAGGGCTTGTGTTCAGAATTCCATCATCACAATTTCTTCTCTGCAGATTGTCACTAAGGCTGGTTGCATGAGTACCATCCCTGTTTGACAGTAAAGCATAGAGAAACTCCAGGGGCTAAAAGAGCCTGTGGGAGCTCCACCACTCGTCTTGCCAGGTGTATGTGCCCTCCAACCAGCAATCTCATGTGACAATTGAACAGACTGATAACAGGCACTATTGCCAGAATGACAGCCAACCCTTCCTTTTATAATTACCTTCCATTTGCTTTTTGCACTACATCTTTCCTTACATGATCTTACATTATTTCCCTGATAAAAGCAAGTCATTGTTCTGAATTAGCCATTGTGCTATAAATCACAGATTTTATCATTTATGATATTTTTGACTATCTGAGTCATCCTTAAAAAAACATTTAAGATTTCTCATCTCCTGGTGACACATGCTTGTGAAATGCTAGTGTTTTCAGCATTTGATCCTGTTTGTGAGAGAGGTTGTCTTGATAAATGCTGGAACTCCTCAGTCACCGAGGTTGTCGGTAAACGTCTCTCAGTATCATTATTTCTATTTCATCTGAAATTCCATGGTAATGAGGCTTTAAACACTGGCAGCAGGGAGGTGGAATAATGTAATTTGTAATTTAAAAACTGTGTAAAATGGGACAAGTTGTAGGGTATTTGAGGAGATAGTCCCATCTCAGCGCTGAAATTCTCATCTCAGCGCTGGGCTAAAGCAGCTCCTGTGTTAACACAGGAGAGTGCAGAACACCCGGGGCTGAAAAATGCATCATTTGCATAACGCAGCCATTGTCATTTGAAAGCAAAATGGCACCAGAAAGACTTGAAAGTAGAAGACAGCAACACCCTCACTGGTGGCACTACTCTGTGTTACAGTGGTGCCAGAGTGTCCTGTCATCAGGGCAAGGGCACAAATGGCAAAGGTCTACAGAGACCCCAAAGAGCACAGGTCAGTGGCCAGTGAGTTGGGCTGTGAAATCTCTCCCCTCCAGACTCACCTCACTGCACTCCACTTCTGGTGGCATTCGGTGAGGAAGAGCTACAAATCTGAAGTGAATTTAGTTATGTCAAAATGGTCAGTTTCAACAACAGTAAAACCTGAGCCCACCACAAACCTACTGTTTCCAGATTGTGAAAGGATTTGCTGTCTGTTTTCATGTTCAACAGTTTTCCAGTTGAGATGGTCAAAATATTCATCATTTGTTTGACATCAAATTAGTAAGGGGGGAAATGTCAACAGAAAGTTCTGGCTTTGAAAAAAATGTCAAGACTGAAAAATGACAACAAATATTAGAAATTTCCCAGTCAAAACTACAGTTTTCATTCCTAGTTGGGATTGATTGTACACATGCAGGATAAGTTGTATCATCTTCAGTTACAATTTAAAAAAATAAACTGAAAAATTTCTAATTAGCCTTAAATATATTCCACAGATGTCTATTCAGGAATAGCAATAGTGATGAGGCTAATAAACATTCTCTCATGGAATCAAGACAGATTAAACACATAGGAAAATTGTCTTTGTAAACTGAAATGCACTTTTCTGCAGTGCCTTTTTCTCTGTTTATTGTGAATATTAGAGGAAAATTATACATGAAATCTTCACCTAAGACTATGCAGTTAAGGAAATTTTTAATTGTATGATGGTTTCGTTTTGACTTGCTTTATTGTGTCATTGTTTAAAGCACCATACAACTTACTATTCATTAGTATTCATGCATTGTTATCTCCTAAGGCTCATGAATAATTCAGCAATACTCTCTGAATGCCTGTTATGAACGAATTTGATTGTGGGAGAAACATCTGTTCAGTTTTGGATGCCCTTGCTCAAGAAAGATATAGTCAAGATTGAAAAATTCCAGACACACATTACTATAACAGCGATTTAAGTTGCAATTACTTAGACTAATGAAAAAAATGGCAAATCTGATCTGTAAGCAGGTGAATAGTTGACGTCCCTCTTCCCCTGTGAGTGGACCCTCAAAACTCAGCCAAAGCAGGCTAAAAGCACAAAATAAAAAAGCCTGAAAACAGGTCAGTGTAAGAAGGAATTGTAATGAACAGTGGGTCAAACCCACTGGACCCTTTTGGTGCAACATTACCCCCTCCCTTTATTTTTTTTAACTTATTCATGTTCTATGCAGTAGGACAAGGCAACACTTTCTTGGAGAGGTAAAATGAGCAGGCTAGCAGATCTACTCTCCTGGCTCAACGCTTAATCAACAGAGGTGGGAGCTTTACTTTCCCTGCTTGTTTCCTTGTCTCCAGAAAGATTACTTTTTATGATAAGTAACCAGTGCCTAGAGTCCAGGAGCAAACCATTAGTAGACAAATGGCAACAAATATTCCAGGAAAACCAGGGAAATTTCACACACTCTTTGGCTAAGTCCGGAAGGAAAAATCACAGCTTTCTGTGAGGGCTGCAATGGAAAAATGAGATTCTGAAAGAATTTTTCTGGCCTGGAGGTCACAGAGCAACACACTCAAAGCAAACTAAATTGGAAGAGAAACAGGGCAGGAAAGAAAATGTAGCAGCTCAGCTAAGTGGGAGAAAAATTTGCATTTTCTATTGCTCCTTAGTGGCACTGCAAGGTTTCAGGCTCACAGGAATTCCGTTTCTCTCACTCTAAGGTATCCTGTTTTGTGGCACTCTCAGTCCAGGGCTTTTCTTCTGGTTACCCTGTTTCCAAAGGGGACTAAGAAAGCAGCCTATCTTGCTGGCAAGGAAGGACACCCCATTTCAAAGCTTGCAGAAGTGGTGTCAGGGGCACTAAACAGTGTCAAAGTCCAACCTTGTTGAAAGTCTAAGTGGGGTAATCTTGTGACTTTACAGAGATGTCTTACTGATACTGGTTTGTTTCTTCAGCACGAGAACTAGTGATCAACTGTCCTGGAAAATTCAAAAGGGTGAAATTCAAGGGAAAATTCACTAGGGAAAAAATTAACAAGGGAAAAGTCACAAAACTGCTGGTGATATAAGGACTACTGAAAGTTAGATGTTTTTTTTAATAGCTGCTTTTCTTCTGAGACAAGCAGTAGAAAGATTACCATCAAAATTTACCCTTAGTTTCTAAAAAAAGGTTAAGGTCTCTGAAGTGCTAATGCTATACATTATAAAATCCTAAGCTAACTCTATAAAGAGAATTTGAAACAGGCATTAGCTGTAGCATCCTTGTTTCCCAAATCAGCTACTCTGACTGATGAGCTGCTTCACCAGTTCACAAATGTGCAAGTGGCCCCACAGTGCTTTTGACATTTCCAAGTATCCAAGCCTCTTCTGGAGGAAAGGCATCTAGGGAAAAAGAAAAAAAATGTAGTCTTTTTGCTCATTAATCTTTTGGCCTTTCTGAGATGAACGTCAGAGCCTCTCTCTAAGTGGAGGGTCGTGACATGGATATTTGTCCCCCAGGAATGTTGTCTCAACAACAGCTTGAGGAGCACAGAGCAAGCTTTTGATGCATGCACCTCTTTCTGGAGAGATTCCTGACCTAATTCCCAATCAGGGCTCCCTGCAGAGACCTGTTTGAAGACAGACTTTTCTGCTATTTAGTCATTCCTGAAAGAGAGCATATGCTTTAAGAAGCAGATCCTAAATGAATCTTCTCATCCTTTAAATGAAAGATCCTAAAACAATCTTCTTGTCTTGTAATAGAAAGAATCAAAGTATTTTTCTACACCTTCTTGTCCAAAATTATTTAGGATAGAGGACAAACAATCCATGCTGAATAAGAGAGACTACAAGATCAATTGCTATTACTGGATGGTTCCACACACAAGTTTTTGCATATTGATCACGTCTTTGCTTGAAAAAAATGTGACTCTTTCAAGAAGATTAATAAGACACTTGCAGATTTTTTTTTTAATAAATTCTGCCAACATCTCAGTTTATTGAAAAGAAGGATTATTTTTTTCAGAGATTTGGAAATTCAATTTTTTCCATATTTTAGAATGTTCCATTTTTGTTAATTATAACTGCCATGTTAGGAAAATGTCTGTCTATTATTTAAAGGGAGATAATATTCAATCAAAACAAAGATAAAAGATCATTCCTTCATTTTACTTCCCAGTGATGCAAGGATAATGTTACCTGACTTTTACTTGCCCAGGTGCAAAATTGGTAATAAACAAAAGAGACAACCTCTTGTACTATGCTAGCATTTCTATCACTTCTTGATCCATCTCAAATATGTCATTCTGAAAAAAATAGCACATGGCATATTTGCTGAGGTACTCAAGAAAGTAGCACTAGGCTAGTAACTTAGTGGATTCAGGAAATCCCCTGGAATTTGAGTATTGAGATCATTTCTGGGCATTGCCTAACACCAGTTTTCCAATTGCAGCTTCAGGCATTTATTTTTATCTAATAACGCTCCAAGCAGATTTCAACGAGGCATTGGAAAGTACTGTAACTCTACAGCTACCAAGCCCAAAATTCAGCAGTTGGCATCTCTTTGGGTTCACAGCATCACAAAATGTTTGAGTTAGAAGGGACCTCTGAAGGTCATCCAGTCCAACCACCCTGCTCAAGCAGGGACACCTAGAGCTGGTTTCCCAGGACTGTGTCCAGACAGCTTTTGAAGACCTCCTCAACTTGCACCAGGGCTCAATCACCCTCACACTGAAAAATTGTTTCCTGATGTTCTGAGGGAATCTCTTGTGTTACAGTTTGTGCCCAGTGCCTGGCCCGTTGTCTCTGGGCACCACTGAAAAGAGCCTGGCTCCATCCTCTTTGTGCCCTCCCTTTAGGTATTTATATACATCAGCAATGTTGCCCTGAGTTTACTCCAGGCTGAACAGTCCCAGCTCTCACAGTCTCTTCTCCCAGGAGAGGTGATCCAACTCCTTCATCATCTTAGTGGCACTCCACCAGGCTCTCCCTAGAAGCCCCATAAGTAAATGTTTCTGTTAAAAACAATGTTTTCCACTCAAAATTCCCTAATTTGGAGACTTTCTTCCTTGTTTTCACAGTCATTGTTATCAAAACAGTGCTGTGTTAGTTTCCTATGCATTCAAGAAAGTCCTGTTTCCTCCCTTTCCCCTTCATGTTCCTTTTCCTCCTATTTCAGACAGTCCCTTGCATCAAATCAAATTGATGAAACACATCACGACCAGGTAAGGGAATTTTTGTTTAATGGTTTCATTATTTCTGTGCCAGATATTAGTTCAAAGGTCACAAAGCACCAAGAACGAGCACTCTAACATTCACTCAAAAACAGAACTATGAGGATATACAGAAAAAAAATCAATTTGACATGCAAATTGCCTAGATTTTGAAGCAGCAAAGCAATTAAGAACATGAATCATGTCGTGGTAGATAAAAACATGGGTGAAAACACAAATACCCTGGGACTGACTTCTGCTGAAAGCTGCAATCTGTCTGCACGTAGGAGGCCTCTGGAGTCTCCCACTAGTGATAAAGCTGCTTAAATCTGGGGGCAGATTTTTTGCTGATTCAGCAATCTTGATCCAGGGAGCAAAAGTGGTGCCTTGGAGTGCACTGGTTCACAGAAGCATCCTCCTTTCCTTCACATGGAGCCAAGGAGTGGGGGGTGCCCTCCGGTGTAATCTCACCTGCTCTGGACAATTACAGCTGGGAACTGGAGCGTGCAGCAAAGATAACTGATGTCATGTACTGCCATCTGCTGTGTCTCTTCTCACACTGCCACTCAAAACTCAAGCCTGGAAGATATGGAGCTTGAAACAAAAGTATCACTGCATGTCATTCTCTTTGAGCTTCAAGAAGGGATTGCATAAGGGTGTGGAGAACAGCTACAATGCACAAATGAATACAAAATGCACGTATGTCCACTAAAGGTCCCAAGTTTTGCACAGCAAAGGAGACTATCCATACTCTTTCTTTCTGAAAATAAGTATTTGATGTGTACTAGCCCATTAATGAGTGAAAGCATATGTAAACTAGAGCAATCTTCAGTGTCATAAGATGTTTTAAGAATATTTGGATGTGCTGCTGACCTTTATCCTATTTGAAAATTTATGTTAACCCCCAAGAGTGAGCCTCAGAAAACCTGTCAAATATATTTGCATATATTCCAGCTTGGAATCTCCCCAGGACAGTAGCTACACTCTATTTTTAGATAAAAAAGCTGGTTGATAATCTGAGGGAGCAGCTGGCCTTTTGAAGTGCTAAGAGCAGACCCCAAAATGTTCCATGGCAATTGCAGGGTGAGAAAAGACATAGACTCAGCACAGTGCAGGACTTCATGAAGAAACAGGAGCTTTGTCATGGAAACCTTGGGAATATCAGCACCCCTACCACACTCCTGCCAACTTCAATCGGACAAGTCATGGCATCACATTCTTCTCTCCAGAAAACAGGTATAATGCAGTGGTACCTTGGTTCATTACAATGTAGTTGTCCTTTTTCCGGAAAAGGTATAAGATCTGTTAATCTAAAACCCAGTCCTGCTTTCCATCCAGGTCCTGTAACCTTTCCATACATGCAACTATGGATCTATTACATAACATATTTTGTAGTCCCACCTGTTTTTTATTTTCTTCATGGTATTTTTCTCTAACTGCATATCATAATGATATATAAAGCAGAATAATACCTATGGGAAAAACAAAATTTCCTCACCCACACCACCCCATCTTCTTGGTTCTACCAGACCTCAATCTTATTTTTGCGTCAGGGCAGTGAAGGTTAAATCACAAAAGTTGCTTCAGCATGTGTTAAGACCAAGTGATAATTTTAAAGCAATTTTATTGTCATGATTCTTTCTAATATTTCTTCATTATGTCTTGCTACCTCAATGCCTGAAGTTTTCTACAGTCTAAAATTATTTGCAGTTCTTACCAAGGTGTAACTTAATACAGGTGGGTTTGTTTCTTCAGTCAAACACCTATGATTGTGTGTACGCAATAACAGCTCCTATGATGTTGGTACTTTTTTCAGCTTGTGGGACATGGTACTATCACACTTTACCTAGATACATATGAAACTGCTATCCAAGGGTGTAGAATGGGCTGGCAAACCATTCCAGGGGAGTTATATTCAGCTTATATCAGGGGGACTGATATGTATCATGTATAATCCCACAAGGTATACCCAGAGCCCAGTGCAACATAGTACTTTCATGATTGCTCTGGGTGTATCACATTTGCAGGTATTGGAACACACTGAAAGACTGATATAGAATTCAAAATGATTATGATAAATCAGCAGCACAGTCCAACAGAAATACAATATTCAAAGGAGACACTTAGAATTTACTGTAGTTAGGTAAGGACTATCAGCTGCACAGGTGCTGGATGGCAGATGACTAATTAATTCCAAAAAAAGGAGTTGGCAGTTGCTATGGATCGCAAGCTAAACATGAGTCAACATCATGCTTCTGCAAAAAAAGAGAAACATCACACTGAAGTGAAAAAATAGAAAATCAGTCTCCAGCACTGGCAGGATCATGTCTTCATCCTACACAGCACTGGCCAAGCTTTGGCTGGGGTACTGCACTGGCTGTTGCTTGTAAAGAAAACTTCCAACTTCCGGGAAAGAGTCCCCAGGAGACTGATGATTGAATGAGGTCTGGAACATAATCTGTGAAGAAGAAAAGAAGATATTTGATCTGTTCATCCATAGCAGGAAAGAGTCAGAAGGAACATCAGAACAGTGTGCACACATATGAGACTACTGTTTAGCAGAGACAAATTTGTCCTTTGTACTCATGTTGGAGGAAACGAGAAGAGGATAAAATGTCAATGAGAAAAATTCATATTGCATACCAGAAAATTATTTCTGACAGTAAAATAAAATGAAGTGTTGGAGAATTCTGGAGTCTCCATACTTGGAAATCTTAAAAAACATGTTAAGCAAATCCAGGTTATAGATGTCAGTGGTATAGTGGATGCTGTTTTATTAGGTCAGCAGATGGATGACTTAACACCTTGACGCTCCTCTCAGCCTTTCTCTGCAGAGATAGCTCAAGAGAAAAAATCATTTCAAGAAGACGGTTGAGTAGTAGAAAGTAACGCTTCAGTCTTTCTGATTATCTATCAGAAGATAAAAAAGATAAAAAGTAAATAATCATTCCCATCAGAGCCCCATCTTTTCACATACACAGAAGGAGCAAAACCATTGACATTTGAAAATTTTGCCTTTAAGGAAGAGTGAGCAAAATGGGGTGGAATTTTTTGATTAAGACTGTTTCTGGAGTTTGGGAAAGAAGGGGTTAGTTTGGTGGTGTTTTTTTGGGGGGTTGGGTTTTTTGGTTCAGAGTTGGTTTGGAGTTTTTGGGGGTGGTTTTTTTGGTTGGCATAGGGTTTTTTATTGTTTGCTTGGGTTTCGTTTCTTCAGTTCAGGAAGAGGCAAGCTGCACCTGATGGTTAAGATGATTAGATGAACAAGCAGCAGCTGGTGGAACTGAGTCCATGCGATCCTGGAGAGAAGGCTGCTGCTGGGTGGTCTGACTGCAGCCTTTCTGCAGCTTAAATGGGGTTATAGAGAAGATGGAGTCAGAGGATTTAGAGCTGCTCAGCAGAAACAATGAGCGCATGCTGCAGTAAGGGAAAGCAGCAGTAGTTAAGCACTAAAACAGGTGCTTGGGGAAACTATGAAATTGCCATCTTTGAGGATTTTCAACACCTGATTGAATGAGGTGTGACTCAGCCTGCAGTTCTAGCAACTTGAAAATCCTGCAGGACTGGAGCACCTCTCCTGTGAAGACAGGCTGAGAAAGTAAGGGATATTCAACCTGGAGAAGAGAAGGTTGTAAGACCTCATAGCAACCTTCCAGTACCTTAAGGGAGCTTACAGGAGAACCAGAGAGGGACTCTTTATCAGGACCTGTAGTGATAAGACAAGGAGCGATGGGTTCAAACTGAAATAGGGGAAATTTAGATTAGGTATACAGAAAAAATTCTTTACTGTGAGGGTGGTGAGGCACTGGAACAGGTTGCTCAGAAAAGTTGTGGATGCTCCATCTCTGGAAGTGTTCAAGGCCAGGTTAGATGGGGTTCTGAACAACCGGGGCTAACGGAATGTGTCCCATCTCATAGCAGGGGGATTGGAACTAGATCATCTCTTATGTCTTTTCTGACCCAAACAATTTACGATTCTATGGCACTGGGAGGAAGGACTCCATGTATTTTAGTTTTGGGGTTGGGAATGTTTGGTTTTGTGGAGTAGGGGTCTGCTCGGATTTTGATTGCAAAGAAGGTCTCTGGTGATACAAACAACTCCCTTGCCACACGGAGGTATTTGCAATAGAGATTTATACCAAATTGCACAGAGTGAAATTTGTGCAAACACTACCTGCAGACACCCCCCAGAGAGCAGTTTTATTGAAATACCTGAATGCAATGCACATTAAATGATCCCTCGTTTCTACCTCAGGTAGAAAACAAACTTAGCAGTAATGGAATTTCTGCCCCAATCTGTAGGACTTAGCCCTAGAAACAATTCATCACACTGGGTTTTTTATTCCTTTCACTTTTCTTTTTTCCCCACGGAAAAAGCTCTATTTTTTCTTATTTACTGTTGATCACAAACTGTTTCTGTTTCTTATAGTCAGAGTATTTAGTTCTATTGTGGTTGTGCTACATTCCTTGTTAAATTTTCTTCTAAGGACCCAGCGGCTGGCATTGATTTTTTTTTTTTTGGTTTTTTGAGATCATTGCAAAAATATTTCTTTGGGGGCTGGAGAATGAACATATGTAAAAAATTAAAAGAACTTTAGAAAAAATATCCAAAAGCAGTGGTTGTCCAGTGCTAGCATAATGCCAGCCTTGACACTATCTCTAACTTACTGCCAAGCTGTTTGCAGGGATATTTCTGATATAATTTCTCTACATCCATTTCAAATTTCCTTTTTATAAGGTGTAAGGTTCTATACTACAGCTCTGGGAGCTATATTAAAGGATCTTATTATAGGACAGAAACAACAAGATAGCTAGAAAGCTGGAGTGGAAGCTAAATATTTATACGGAATCCAAAGGGATTCCACAGAGATTGCATTTCAGTGGTTTAATGTATTGTGTATGTTAAAAAAAAACATCTGGAATCTTAATAAGCATACCAAATACTTTAACAGAATTTAGTTAAATAAAAAAAAAAAAAAAACAAACATAGGGGGTATTCATGAAAAAGGCAAATTCCTCTGGATAAAGATCCCTCTTGGCTACAACAAATCAACATCACATAACAACCTGGCACTCACTTGTTTGGGTCTAGATTCATCTCTCTTACTGGAGACAGGTATAGTACACAGTCACCACAGACTTGCTTAATGTGGATGGAAAAGAGAAAGGCAACATCACAGGGCAATTTATTCCAAATGGATGAAAATGTGCATTTTCCTAGGTCAAGTATAGAAAGATCCAAAAAAGACACTAAGCTCCTGCTCTAACTGTTGAATTCAATGCCTAGAGGTGGTGAGAATAAAGGCAGCCAACAGGCCAATCTACAACACATGGAACAGCCTTTAAGGAGGGTGGAGGTTCATGCCTCAGTTAAAACAGCCTCTTGCAAAAGCCAAGCTCTCATCTAGGTTTTAATGGAACCTGAAGGAGGCAGATTAGGTCTTTAAGTCTGTGTAAATTGGTGACAGAGAAAATGAGAAACACATATTTTGTTTAACAAAAGAAAAACAGCCTTCCATACAACCACTAAAAAATACAGCCAGACCTTGCTATACATTCCAAACAAAGTGCAAAGCAAAGTGTTTCCCTCTGGATTGTCAGCATCCTTCTTCGGCTATCCAGTTATTTCATATCTGAATAAGAAAACCTCCATTTATTTATGTAGTCACACTGACACCAGGGCTTTCTACAAAATCTCTCCTCATGTTGCCTCTGCACTCCACCTGGTTCCATTTAAGCTCATTAGTGAAGAATGGTACCCCACAGGGTGGTTCCCAGCAACACTGGTCCTTTTCTCACAGAGCAGGGGCAGTTGTTCTCCTGCACCCTGCCATGCCAGGGCAGGCTCTTTCGTGAAGTTGTGGTGCTGGACTGTGATAATAGGCAGGAACTACAGCTCACAGTTTTGTCACTAGCCGAATTTCCAACATCTCAGCATGGACACAGTAGCCTGGCTCTTTACCTCTCTGAGGTAAAAGAATTGCTTCCAACTCACCTAAACTTATTTGGTGATGTTGAACTAATAAAACAAACTCTGAATAGCCTATTTTTCAATACTGTTAATGTCTCTGTACACTGTAAATACTGTGATGTTTACTGCAGGGAAACTGAAATTTTGGAGACACCATCAGAGAAAATGAAAGGAAAATATCAAAGTGTGTGTTTTAAAAAGACCATTTGACATGTTTGCAAATAGACTTTCAAAACTTTTCAACATTTTTGTTGCTGAAATTATGGTTGTTGATTATTATTAGCCAGCACATGTTTATCAAGAGCAATAAGGTCAGAACAAAATAAGGCAGTTTCTAGAAAGGAAAATAAAATGTGACCGCAAAATACACCAAGAGAGGCTGATTCTGTTTTCAGAGTGTGGTTTCTAAGTGTAAGGGCAATAACTTGTAACTGATTGTCCTTGTACGTGCTCATCACCAGTGGGAAACAGTTGGTTGGTCTGCAATGGAAGAAGACAAAGGGCAAGGCACGGATAAAGGGCACAGCTAGACAGGCATCGCCCTTGCTCAAGTCAAGGCATTAGTATGTGAGTCTGGGCCAACAAGATGCAGGACCAGGCACAGGCACAAGTTTAACCCAACTCATGCAAGGACCAGTTTAAACACACCTTCCAAAGCAAGGTGGGGGAAGCTGCCAACAAAACTTTTCTTGAATGAAGCTGGACCATGTCCCCTGCAGCTGCCAGACAGGATGCACACCATGAAAACCTGCTGCAACTGATGAAACCACTGTCGTCATGGCACACAGGGGTAGGTTTTTGGGTGGAGCACTGTGTATTGTAAGCATTGATGAAGCACCATGAGACACAGTATACAGACCTCCCAGTGGCCAGACCTTCTCAACTTAAAGATATTTTGCATATATCTGAGCTAGCATTAACTCTTTTCCCTAGTTTCTCATGCTTCAGCAAGAAAATCAAGCATTCTAAGATGCTTCAAGGAAGACTGCTCTAATGTTTTGACATCTGTGAAATATATCATGCTGTTTTCACAAATGGCTTGTCATGGCCTTCGCTCAGAAGATTTCCCAACTAAATTTTGCACACTCATCGGTCTTTGATAAGTATCAAATTACATAAGAGTTTATTTCAAAGGAGCAGATGAGCCCTTTGATATATGTGAGTTTATTACCTGATGCAGGATTTATTGAGTGCTTCCACAAGAGTTTTCCACCCTCCTTACTCTCAATGCATTTATATACCTTTTAATATATAAAAGCTGGGACATACTGCATATGAAGTATTTGGCGGCTCCATCTCAGACAAAATTTGTACTCTTCCAGAAATCCTTCTACCCATCTCTCATCTCCATCAAAAGCAAACAGACTTTCATAGTGACTGCTGCCCACCAGGAACCAAGTAGTTGCCTCCTTTCATGTATAAACAACAGTCAGCTTTAATCAGCCTTTAATCTGTCAGTAGCCCTTCAATAAGAAAACTATCCATTTATACTTTATTAATCATGTTTTAGCAGAGCAGGCCAGGATCTGCTGGTTCTGTGAGCAGAAACAGACCCTCTTGGGGGTTTTGGTTTGGGGTGTTTTTTTAAGGCCACAAAAAGGGAAAAAGCATGAGTAGGTGTATGTACATGAGTTCCACTGGAGCTTGCCAGCTGGAGGAGAGGCATTAATCTTCATTACATTACATCACTGGGCAGATATTAGAAAGCACCACAGCCATTTTTCCTTAACCCTACATTACATCTCTTCTGGCTGCACAGGACCTTACACTTTCAGAAAACCTCAAGACACAGAAATAGAACAAGAAAATAGAAAAGTTTTCAAAAATAAGATTTAGAAAACAGAAACATTGCCAATTCTCATGGCTGTCCAGTTCATGCTTCTACTTTGCTTCTGGGGACCTTAACATCTTGGGAAAAAGGAGTCCCCACAAGCAATTTTAATTGCTTCAAAAGACAGACATTATATTAGATAGGTAAGTTAAAACTCTTATTTAAAAACTAGGTTAAATTTTTCTGCTAGCTTCCGATCCAGTTTTTGTACATTCATACCTTAAAAAAGCCTGATCTAATTGAACACACTTATTGTAATCAGTGCAAAGCTCCCATGATTGTCACAAGTATGTGTAATAACAAACCAGAAGGATCTGAAAGTGACCCAGAAGATTAATTAAGCAAATCTGCTGAAAGGTCATTAAACAAACAACAAAAAAAACAAAACAAAACAAAACAAAACAAAACAAAACAAAGTCAGTGCTTCCATTCTGTTTTTTGATGTTCCACATCTTCCCTGAGAGCAAAATGAAGGCTTACATATAAGTACGGCTTTAGGTGACTTTTGAATTTTGGAAACATTAAATGCTCCTCATGCTTTTAGCTTGGTTTTGTCGGAGTCACTGATGAGTCTTTCCTGAATTGCCACTCTTGTTTTGCTCTTGAAGCAATTGTCACACCACTCAGTGACCTGTGTTTCTCTGTCTACATAGTGCAGTAGCAGACTCGGTAAACTGCAACAACCTCCATGTTTTTTAAGCTGCTGAGAGGTACCACTTTGGTGCCTGTGCCTGATTAACTACAGATTTGGAATCAACAGAGGAGAAAAAGCTCATAAAGAGAGTGGTGTATTTCACCAGCATATCTGATATCGCTACAGCAGCAGGATGCAGACAGGTAATTTCTACAGGCTACTGCTGGTGGGAGGCAGCTCCCGTCCCTCTGAACAAAGAGAATACCAACATCAGTGACAGAAATGGTCAGTAAGACTCATACCCTGAAAATAGCTCAGTGTCTGCAGAGAGGAACTCACCCAAACCAATTTGCCTGTTGGCCTTAGGATGAGATGACTCCCTGCAGTTCAACAAGATAAATCCCACTTTGTACACCTGAAAACTCATTCTCTTGCTGTACCCTGTGACCTGGTGGAGGACCCCAAGAGCCCTTGAACCACCCCAGCCAGAACACCACTGTTTGACATGCAAGTACCATTTGGCACATCACAAACACCTTCCCCTGATTCTCTCACTGCCAGAAGAAATTTAAGCTTGACAAAGGAATGTCAGAAGTGGAATCATCTCTAACTATACCATCCCTGCCTATAAAAAGCATCCATCTCCCCTCTCCCTAGCAGTGAAGCCCTTCAAAACAAGGGCCCACTCATGGCAAACTCAATAGGCAGTCCTTTAGGTTGCAAAATCTCACATTTCCAGAGGTCGTCTCTCTGTGCTAGCTGCCCACATGGTCCAGTTCAGAGGCCCATCCTGGTGACTCTCTTTCAGGCAGTTTTGACAGCCCATCTCAGTGCAGCTTCCCTGCCAGCCCCAAAAGCTGTCAGCCCTCGGGGAGGTGAAGGATGGCAACACTGGCAGGCTCAGGCTGCACGAGGAGCTCGCTGCCAGTCATGCATGGCTTCATGCCTTTATGCCCTTGCAGCAACATGTCAGTCTCTCATCCCCAGTGTCACAAACCCCCTACTCTTTTAATCTAAGTGTTCACATCCTTACTCCCAAGAGTAAGAAATTGCTTATGCGTGGGAATCAGCAATTAAAATCGCATGCCATTCCTTAGCTGATGGCTAATGCTGTCCCCAGGAAGATCTCTTCTTTTCCCCAAGCCTCCTGCCCAGCCACCAGCTCAGCAGGCACCACTTGCCCCTCATTTTCCCCCAGACAGGCAGGATCAGACCTCAAGGCCCCACTGCCCTAGCCCTCCACCCCAGGCTCAGCCCTGGCAGCTCCTATGCCCTATCCCTGCCTGCAGAGCCCAGCCCCAGCCTCTCCCATGTGCTGGTGACACTGCAGAGGCACAGGCCAAACATCCCACGGGAGCCCAGGTCCATCCACACACTGCGCCAGTGGCCTGTGTCACTATCTAGCCCATCAGTACCTGCTGGTGCTTGCCACTCATTTTCAGGCATCATTTCACATTAATTAATTACTATTCTCTTATTTCATTAACAGCCAGTAACACTTTGATAGAAGTCACTCCACACTGTGTCGCCATTTAAGTTCACTGCTGGTACTTCTGAGAAGACAAGCAGCTCAGGGTTTGCAGCAATGGGTCAGCTGAGAGCTACAGACTTACAGACAGTCACGTATTAATTTTGCACTATGGAAAAGGGTGAAGAAGCTCTGACATTTGCTACTACTACATCTAAGAAAAAATGTAAACTGATTGAAAGCCAAAGGAAACACAGATGGATTCTGTTTAATATGATGCCATATTGCAATTTAAAAAGGTCTTGTGCTGTGCTGTCTGACATGCTTCACTTGGAAATGAAAACTTCTGGATTGCTCTCATTTCCTCTCCCTTAAGTTAATGGCAGCAAACATTTGAAGCAATTCCTCCCCTTAAACTTCATTCACTATTAAATTACAGACAATTTCCAATGCAGGGCAGAGCAATGGAAGGCTGTTTCCATGCAGATGTTCAATCTGGCACCTTGCTGAAGCTAATGAATCAACAAAATTTTGTAAAATTTATTTTTATTAATTTATTTATCTTTCTTTTTTCTTGGGGGAAAAATTCTAAGTCCCTGCAGACACTTTTCACGGGGACTAAACCCTTGCTAAAGGCATTCTGAGATGTGTGAAAAAGAGCAGAACAAACTTTCTAATAGATATTTTGGGACTGGTGGAAATACAAAAGCATCTGCCATGTTTGCAGATCTATATTCCTGTGCTCTCTGCAAACTGTGCACACTATTTCTCCTGATCTTAGGTAGGATCCACAAGCCAGATTGAAATCCTAATGGTGTTTTAGTTGTCCATATCCAAGGATTCATAGCTACACTTGAGTACTGCATAACCATCAAGATACTGAAACTGCCTTCTCAAAACATTCCCTACTCAACAACTTCCCTTACATTTTTTTCATGGAGGGTGCATGCTCGGCTCTCACTGGTGCTGCTGTGTTTTGTACTTGAGCCCCAGAACAGTTTTCAATGTAATCCCTCCTCTGTTTCCCGGGGTCCAACCTGCAGGGCATTTCCAGTGTGAGTAGTCACTTCAGACATGCCCACAACACACAGCAGGCGCTGGGAACCATTATTTCCACTGAGCACTCCTGTTGACGCAGTGCTGACAGGAGTCAAGCAAAGCTCTAATGACCTTTTTGCAGTAGGGATTTTGATTAACAACTCTGTCTCTTCATGGTATTTTTCACCCACTATCAGCTAGTTATTTACCAGGTGTCTCAGTGCCAGCCAGCCACTTGCACGATGGGTTAACGTTGACACTGACTGTCCAGATTTGCTGATAGCTGCAGCCCTGACATATGTACTGAGTCGACAGAGATGACTCTTAAGTAAGGGGTCATTTTCTAGAAAATGCTATTAAGACTTTGAGATCTCTCTGAAGGGCAACAATCACATTTGTGAATTTGTGTAAGATTTTCTGGAAAATTGAGATGCTGGTATATCAGGCATTTATAAAAGGTCATCAAGAATTTCCATTAGTGAGGAAGTAATTTGACTGTAGATGTTTGAGGGCATTTCATCAGAGGCAAATAAAGAAGGAATATTTAATATCAGATTAAAGTCATATAAGATCATTTTGCACCACATGAGTGACATTTGACTGCACTCCTAAAGCACTGTTGTGGGCAGTTCACCTGAGAAGAATGTCCATAAACTATAATTAACTGAAAAAAACTCTACACTGCGAAAAGAAAAGAACGTAATTTCACCCAGAAATGAGAATTATATGAGAGGCTCCTCACAATGAGGAAAAATAGCCCAACACAGAGCAAACAATATTGTAAAAATAATACATTTGGAAAATACTTGAGGCAGAGAAGGGAAGGGTTACAACAGATTGTGTATGATAAATCAGAACAAACTGAATGACCTGGTCTTTCACTAAATGAAAAAAAAAGAAAAAAAAAAAAAAGCTGGTAGAAAATGGCTTTTGCAAGGGCAAGTCATTTGGTACCTTTTTTTTTCTTCAATCTTTCTTCATTAAGAAAGTAAACTGGGCTCAGGTGGCTGACACAATTAACATCAGTGATAAAGTGGTAACAGTTCAGGCTAGAATAAAGATGAGCCAGAGATTACTTACCTATGATACACAAACAGTATTACCTCCACCATCTCTAACAAGCTTAGGGACCTGAATGAACTAATCTTTGCACGTTTCAAAATTCATTATGAAAAGGTAAGTACCAGAACAATGTAAAAGCCAATTGTAGTAGCCACATTTGAGAATGGAGAAAGGACACCAAAAAAGATATTGTAGAATGACTGACGTAAATGTCATGCAAGAATAAATACTGGAAAACACTAAAAATATTTTTGAGGCAATAGGGAAATAATCATCAAGCTGATATGGATTTCTTCATATCCAAACTGTGAAAAATAACAGACTATGATTTCTCAGTATGAAACTGGCAAAAGGAATGATCTGATTCTTGCGATCCCTTTGTGTAAAGAGACCAGTGAATAATGTAGTAAGTGATTTCATATTTGCATATGGCATGTGCAGAAATACTGCACATAACACTGCTACCCATATTTTACAAAGAAAGAATAAGAAAAGAGAGGGCTAAAAATGAAGAACTGGAAGAATAATCTGAGAATTATTACAAATTATTTCTTGTAGGAAACCTAAGATATTGAATCTGTGGAGCTCACAAAATTGCCCAGAATGCTAAGTTGACTTGGTCACAGCAGGCATGTTCATTTTCATGATGACAAACAGCATATTGAATGGACCTATGGACCAATAGAAAGGAAAGAATGGCAAGAATTAATAACTGGAAGTTAAATTGGTTTTAGGAAAGATTCTCCATCCTTTCTCATCTTCAAATCAAGACTGGCTGCCCTCTGGAACTGACACAATTTGAAAAAAACATAAAAGTTTGCTTAGGCTCAGTAAAAAGTACAAGGGAAATGTATTCACTATGCAATGTTTTCTTCCTTTTGACAGTCTCCAAATAAGCCAAATAGGACCACCACTGATATATGTAAACAAAAGCCTAATTAATTTAGTAGGCTCTCAAGGTAATATTTGCTTGCAGTTTAGAGAAATTAACACAATGGACTTACCAAAACATAAGCCAAAGCATCATTTTTTTGTAAAATAATGCCTCAATACATTTCACAATGTTACACCAAATAGTCTTACATGTCCCAAAACCAAAGAGGGTCATACAAGCTCCATGAAAGATTGCAGGTATAACCTGGCATAGTCATTCCGCTGATTCAGATAATGCTGTACTTGATTTGCAATACATTTGTACTGCTGGAAGTTGGGTGAAGGACATTATTGCACAGAGATAAATTACATTTTCATCTGTGCTTATGTGTACATAAACACATGCCAGAAGACAAAACCAGAACATGAACAAATCAGTGGACTTAAAATGATGCTCATGTTAAGTTAAAGAGGCATGGTGATATTTGGCTTACTCTGACGAAAGGCAACAAAGCTGCTGTATTGTTTGGTTGTACAAGAACCTTCTGTAATCACACAGCAGAAAGAACAACCATCCCTCTAACAATAAACTCCACCTGCAAGGAGTGGTTGAACATTAAATGTGCACCTGATGAAACAGAGGGCATCCTTCCGAGCCCAGTGCCATCAGTGAGGCAGGACTGTGCACCATACCAGGGTGCCCACTCAAGTGCCCACCTGCAAACACACCACACTTCTGCTGCAGCCTTCAAATGCATGAGACAGTAATGTCAAACAGAAAGTCTAGCAGGAATCTTGACAGAAACAAGGATGTTAATGTTTATTAAATGTTCACAGGACAAACACAGAAAGGGAAATGCTGCTCTCACTCTGTATCCCTACCCTAGAAGAAAATTGGCAAACCATCAAAGTACATGGCAAGTGTAGTCAAGCCCACACAGTCACACACATGAAACTTCATTTCATGAAAAGAAATGAAATCTCAAAATCAGGGAACTAATTGAAATGAACAGACTGGACAAGACATATGATGAAATGAAATGCAATTGAAAAAAATTAAGAAAATTCAGAAATGGAGTGGATACAATTAATTGCAATGGGATGACATGACGTGCAGTGAAATGATACTCATTGAAATCTTGAAATCTTGGTACCATGTGAAATGAACACAAAGGAGAGGAATTATGATGAAATGAAATGCAACCAAAAAAAAAGAAAAGAAACTACTGGAATGGAGTGAATACCATTAAATGGAATGGGAGTACATGAGGTGCAGTGAAAAGGACCAAAATTTGCTGAAATGATAGTTATTGAAATAGCGTTACAAATGGACAAAGAGGTTGATAGGTTTCTGCCCTTTTGCCTAGGCCTTTTAACAACTGGCGGTTACTTATTGGGGTGGCCAGCACCCCTGGACCCAGTCTCGTTTGCAAGTTCTTTAATAATGGCCCATTAAGTCTAATATAAAATGGATTATTGTTTATTAGACACAAGAGAAAACAGAACAAGGAGCTAAACAAACTATATACTACACAAAACAAATGCAAAACTATGAATAGCTAAAAATGCAGCATGTGAAAAGGTACCTACTATTATTATTATTACTAGCAAAGAAAAATACAATTTAGGAAACCAATGTATCTTACCAAACTCCAATTTGGTGACATTAGAAGCCTCACTCAATCCTCAGGAAGTTAGCGCAGAGCTGCGTCCAGATTCTGGGGAGAAGCCTTTTCATGCTCCATTGTCCACGTAGAGAAGCTTCTACCTGATATTTCGTGTGTCTTTTATAGTGTAAAAATGTGTCTCTTTGTCACGTAATCATTTCTTTTCATCTCTCTTCACAGCTCCTGTCCATACCAAGATGTGGATTCAAGGTTGGAGATCTCAGACTTTTGAGCACCAAGAGATAACTTCTTGATGAGCTTTTGGCTCAGTCTGAGTTATTTA
>VZTX01029375.1:61710-138545 GCA_013400915.1 Pardalotus punctatus | reverse complement strand
GTTTTAGTTATTTATGCGGTGCCCTGGGGGGGGGGGGGGGGGGTGTGCAGACACACTGCCACAAATAGTGAGATTTCATTTCCTTTCATGAAATGAAGAATATGAAGAATATTCATTAAAGGAGAAGAAATCTAAAAATCAGGGAGTGAAGTGAAATGAGCTCAACAAAGAGGAATTATAATGAAATTAAATGTAATAAAATAAAAAATAAATTTAGAAAAACAAAAAAAGAAAATTCTGAAATGGAGTGAAAACTATTCAATGGAATGGGATGCCCTCTTCAAGTCACATAAAGGCTGCTCAACCTTTGTCAGCCTTAGTAGGCTTTGGATTGATAAATTGAATGTACAAGGTGTCAAAGTTCATCTTCATTATCCCTAAGAGAGATGCATGATCTGAGAGTCAAAAATACACCAAACACAATGAATGGAGCTTGTAGGTTTGGGAGGTCCATGTTTTATTCCTGGTACAGACTTCATTGTGTGCAGACAAGACATAAAACAGGGAGAAAAAGAGTTGGAAATTCTGAGCCATATTAGTGATTTCCACAGAATTAATTATCGTGAATGAGTTGATTAAATGCATTAGAGTGAAATTATGCCATTTGCTTTAGGAATTATGTAGTGTTAGTTTTATAACTGATGTCAAATACAGTCAGATAACCAACTCAAAGTTTTCCATGAGGAAGGGCAATTATTTTGCCCTGTTGTTACTGGTTATCTCTATTAGCTTTGTGATCATTTATCCTGGAGTGCTAGCACTTCAGCATGGTGAAAGGGATTCTTTTGCTAAATTCAAATTCCAATTTGAAACAGTCAGTGGTTTTATTCCCTTGCCAGCCCTTTTCACAACAACCTTATTTCTTGGTCTTTTTTACAGCTGGGATATATCTGTAGGTCAACAGTGGGAGTTCAGCTTCATAAATTACCCTCCCCAAGACCACTGCCATTCCCAAAGTATCCTGGTACCTCTGACAATAGATGTGACAGTCAAGAAAAAGACAGTGTTTCATTGCACCATAGAAAATAAATGAAACATGCAGTTAATTTTTGGTTTCTAGGTATTTTAGTAAGCAACTATATTTGTAGACCACTGTGTCCTTCCTTTGGAGTCTGAGGAGGGGGACACAACCTAATCCATTTTACAGGACAACACAGACAGAGCCTTTGCTCCGAACTAGAGTGGTAGAAGCACACACCTCACCTCCATAAAGATTGCAAGACCTCCAAATATCCTCAGCAAGGTCAGAGACAGGTTTATGACCTGTCCACAGCAGCCATGAGTTTTATGGAGGGTTGTAGTTGCACTGTTTTAGAATTTTCCTTTCTCTCTCATGGAGAATATAGATAAACTGTACTTCTTGTAATCTCTGTGTTTTGTGTTAGATGTGTGCAAGCCTTAACCAATAGATCTTGGGAGGTGGATTGTCTTTGGCCAATAGACACTTGTTTATTACTGTGTATAAAAAGTTCTTGTAAATAAAATCTTCTTCTTTGCCATCTTGAAGCCTGTCTGCCTGACTTCCCTACCTGCTTCCACAAATCCCACGAACAACAGAAAAGCAAACCATAGAGGGTGTGGTGCAGTCACTCCCATGAGCAGGTTGATGTGCTCACCTTCCCTCACTCTGCCCAGAAGGAATGTTCCCAAGAAGCTGAGGACCTCTCCAGCTGTCACATAGACATCAGGCTGCAGTCTCTGTCTGGGACTTTCACATAGCTACATAACAGCTTGTTTTCAGCAGGTCTTCCGGTCTGCACAGATGAACTCCTTCCCTAATGGTTCTTTCAAGCACATTTTTGGGCTCATTGCTTCATCTCTTTATAAAGCCGTTAAGGGTCATACCCATTTCTAGCAAAGGGTTTCCACCAAGTCCCCCATGTAAAGTGATTTATTTTCATATTAATACTGTTATACCCATCTAGCTAAAAGAGGATACATGTCAGACTTTAAATGTGAGCTGGTGTGCAACCCCATAACCTTGAACCAAGGAGAGGAGGGGGGTGTCAATGAGGCCCCAGCTGAGCATTGCTCTGTTTTGTCTCTTCCCTCATTCATCCCTTTTGTGAAACCAATAAAATGCTTTAACCTGTCTTTCAAATTGGTTTCACACAGCTGAGAGGATGCTGTGGAAGCATTGCAAATGATATGGTTCGCCTGAAAGTGCCTGAACAGATCATATATCGTTTGCAGTAGTCTCAGATGAGCTAATATCAAAGACAGGTGATTCATTAAATTGCAGTGAGACAGAGCAATGTATTAACCCTTTGACACGCTCCAGTAAACCTTCCTCTACAAGATTTTTGTTTAAAAACAGGAAAGCAGGTGTAAGGTTGAGAGAGCAGGTGGTAGGGCAGGAGTTTGAGACTAAATGGGTTAGAAGCAAAAAAATTCTGGAGGATTAATTCTGACCTGGGAAAGAGCTACTGAAATCCAGTTGTAATAAGGAGAGTGTCACTAAGTAGAAAAGGGCACAAATTGAGAGTTAATAAAAATATTAAGAATAGTCATACTACAAAAATCTCACATGACAGAGAAAGAGAGGCAAAACTGTTTTTCTAACTTTACCATCATTGCTTGCATGTTCCTCTTGTCCAAATCTGCCCATCTCCTCTTTCAAGGAAAATCTGTAGATATGGATTCAGTGACACTGACAGAAAGATCATCACAGCAGGAAGAAATAGTATGGCATAATTCACTTGACTGGGTTACTCATCAGATCAGAAAACAAAAGAGAAAATAATTTTTTTAAAAATCCGTATAACAAATGAAGCAAATAAAAATATTTGGTAGCAGAAACAATTTAAGGGGCTTAAAGAAGCTACAGTGCAAAGAAATTCTTGACAGGTCCATATCTTGACATTTTAAATAAAAATTCAACCCTCAATAGCATTGAAATTAAAACATGCCAGATGTTGCAGGGATTTGACATAGTTCAACAAGGGTAAAGTTACAAGTTTATTAACTAGAGCAGCTGGTATTGGAAGATTTGCAATTTTTTAATGTGACATAGAGTTGGTGCGTGTAAGCACACAACGGGCATGAAAAAATGTTGCGAACGACCAACAAAACCAGAACTCGTTAAAAAAAATTGGAAGAATGTGAATTGTAAGGGCGTGTAATAAATTAAACGAACAGCAGAGGTCCTCATTAAACTGCCTGCAGCCATACAAAGATGAATAGATGCAATAAAGGATCATTTACTTAGTTTGCCAGCAAAGATTTTTAAGAGCTTTTCTGAACTACAAACCCTTTCCAAATTATACCACTTGTAATTAAATCTATCTCCTTTGAACTGAATAGAATAAGGACTCTATAGAGCTGTCCCCAGTTCACACATGTCCACAGCAGAGGACTTGCAGTGAGTCTGAGCTGGAACTTGGTAAAGATAGGGAAGGATTTCTCCCCAGACATACTCGTGAGCCCATCCTGAAACCTATTAAGCAAACATTTACATGGGTGATTAACTCATATTTAAGCAATTTTATTAATTAACAGGGTGGATATAAAGAAGTTACATCTTTAGAATTCACAACTATGTTTATCTAAAATAACACCAAAACGCCCCATGACACCTATTAGTTTCTTTTTTTTTCCTTGAGTACTTGAGAAAAGGGGTAAGTAAAATGGTTTTGTTCCAGGGTAGGCAGAGCTTTTCAATTAATAGCTTTTAGGAACAGCAGGACTTGCCAAGGCATACTACTGTGCAGATGGTGGCATTCAAAATGTAATTTAAGTTAAATGTAAAGGCAAAAAAGAAGAGCATGGGTTTGTTGGTACTACATAAACTAGGTTGTATTCCATCTGTCTGCATTTCATGTATATGCAGATAGATCACTTTTTCATAGAAACTATATATAGGTAAATACATTCCTGGCATAAGACCATCTAAGCATAACAGAGTACAGCAAATACAAGAAAATAACTTAGTAGAAGTGTGCAACAAAACTATGTCAGCAGGCTGGAAGCCCAGACTGCTACCAGCCTAAGCTTCACATTCCACAGCCTGCATTTCAATTTATGGCTTTCCCAAGCCATCACCATTTCAGGTTCCAATTTTACACGCTTTAGGATTTATCCCTCCCAGTCTTTACTGGCCCAAGAAGAGAAACAAATAACACTCAGTGCTGGAAAATTCTAGCAATGTTTTCTTCAAAATCTGTAAGTTTAGAGCACACGTCATAGATGGCAGTGATAGTGTAGCTTGTCTGTAATTGCTTTTCCTATCCAGTGAAAATCTGACCAAATTCAGTCAAGTTACATACCCTTCAAAAGCACAGTTTGTGAATGTTCAATAGAAACCCTGTTTACCTTTGCAGCTAAAGCATCTGAAAACCACACAGTGAGGCATAAAACTGCCCTATTGGGCTGCTCTAGAGTTGGTCCAGGAACCTCACCTGAGAGGCAGATATCTATCAATGTTTTCATTGGTCCTTCTGCCGGGTCTAAATAGAGCAGAAGAAAACATTTAACTCCATGATGCAAAGAGAGATTGGTACTATCCATGTCTGATCTGCCACTCAGAATCACAGACATTTCCATCTCAACCTCTAGCAGTTTAACATTTACAGATCTGGTTCATCCAGCCAAGTTGTTACAAAAACAGAGTTACTAACTCTGAAAAACCCGGGTTCTTGAGTAATGAGTGTTACAGAAAGCCATGGAGAAATCAAATGTTTAATAAATCTACAACATACATTTCAATGGTGCGGGATTGCATGCAGTGATTTCCATTGTGGTGCTCTTGAGGGGCTAAGTAGGTCCAGAGCGCTGAGTTCTGTGGGTGAGATTCCCCCTCCCAGATTATTCATATGTCACTTTAAACTGATCATCAGCCTGATTTCCAAAGAAAATGCAGTCCCTGTCCATTCAGACACATTTATGCCTTCTTACAAAAGCGTGCAGACCCAGTCCTGAAAAGTGTTTTCACACACGGATTTGAGCACATGTGTTTTCAGGTGCATGTTCTATCATGAGGAGGTGCTTCTGAATCACAGGCAATGATTATAACAAACTTTGCAGCAGCTTTTGATAGTCAAACAAGCTCAGGAAACCACCTTTAGCAAAGATGACTTTTGTACTAGAACATGAAATAGTTACAAATCAGTTTAGCCTTCTTCTTGTTTCATGTCACTGCAGACAGAGAGAGAAGAAGCGTGTAAAGATTTGGAGTGATATTAGATAGCTTTGAGAAAAAGTGGCAGTGACATTCTCAACACTCCCATTTACCATGCCTAGGTCTGCACAGTGGATTTTATTCACTACGCTCCGCGCTTTCCAGCATAGGAGTTAGAGTGAACTGACTCTCTCAAGCACCAGCTTCGTTGATCACTCAGTCAAATGAGGTTTGAATCACCACATCTCCACTATAACTGCATCTCTAGTAAGCAAAAATATGTAACAATACTCCGTCTTTCCACTCAGTTTGGATATGCTAAGTGCTGCTTTTTTTTCAGTCATTTTTATTTTCTGTTTCCAAAAATTCTGTCACTGCCTTTGTATTAAAACCTCGCTTAGAAAATTTCTCAAGTTTCAGAGTCCTCTCCTGACAGTATACAAATACAGAATTATCACATGAAAGCATTGCCAGTGAGTTTAGCCAGGAACAATTCTAACAGGATGCTGAGCAAATATCTGAAAACAATCTCTCATCTATCAATGCTTTATGTAACCAAACCGTCCACTGATTTTCCAGAGAGAAACTAGAGACCAGTGAGAGAAGTGATGGCATTTGTTCCACATGCCATGCCTTTAGCAGTGACTTACCACCCCTATATCAATACATGCTCTGCTGACTAATCCCATAGTGATTTGTGATTGCTATACTTAAATCTTGGAAACTTGACACATATGTTAGGAAATTATGAAGGAAATTACAAACAGCTTCACATATAGATTAGTGTCTATTCTCCCAAATAGTTTGGGACTCTTGAATTTGAAGAAAGCTGAAAAATTCCCAATATCTTCCATACACTAATGTTCTACAGAAAATTTTCATTTGCAAGAAATAGCTTTTCTTTTGGATTTTAACATTATCTGGCAGATATAGACCCATTTTTACACGATATAATTTTCTGCGTCCTTATTTATTCGTGAATGTTAAACATCACTCTAGCACCTCCCTCACTTAATGTGGTGTTACTTTTCCTGTTTCCAGGATGACTGCTGGAGTTTTTTCCCAGCTGGACCAAGGGGAGGTGATGCATCCACCCTTCCGGGAATTGAATTCCATCCTCCGAAACATTCACTGCTCTTTGTCCCATATGTACAGCATTCTCCAGTCAAGGCTCTCTCTTGTAACCATACAACTGCCTCACAAGTCAAGGCATGAAGGTCTTTTCATACAAGAGACTGTATTTTTTGCCAAGGAGGATCCCTCACAAAGGCAGAGAATTTAACTTGGCTCGTTTTGGTTTTGTTCTTTCTTTTTAACCAGGTTGTACTGCCATAAACATCAACAGCAAGAGCTGAATCTGAATTTCTCCTCACTGTGTCATTTTCACCCTTAAAAAATAATCATCTGATGCATGATTTCAGCAGAATTTTATTGCACTGCACCACCAGAGAAATTATGGGAGACTATAATGTTTAACTAAACCCCAGATAATTAAGGGGGGAAGCTTTATTTTATCAAATGGCACCTCTCTCTTTCAAGCAAATATGCATTTATTGGTATGGCTGCTTTTTCCAAACTTAATTAAACCAACAAGATCCCCTATAAGCTTGCACAGCTGTATTGCCTTCCTGCAGTTTCAAATATTTTTATAATCTTGGGTGGAGCGTGGGATACCAGGTGCTTCAGCAACTAACTCTGAAAACAGACAATTTTTTTTTAAACTATATTATACTCCCAAAGTGGAAATAAACATCTCTGCATTCCCATGACTAAAGAATTCTCTTTTATTCTTTACCAAACAGCAACCAGAATACAGACTATTAACAAAATAAAACAAAACAAAATGCACTGCAGGGTAGGGTAAGGAATTTTTAATGTTTCCTGGAAATAAAGAAGATAACATTTCTTCCTTTCTTTTCCCTATATGAATAAAAAAAATGCTGAAATTAAAATTTTTATCATACATCAGCTTCTCCCTCAATTTTAAGAAGTGACACAGGCCTTTTAAAGCAGGTAAATATGCTATCATTTTGAAATAGATCATTCTTTGAAGTACTCAGTATTTTGAGAAGGAAGAGAAGGAGAAACAAATGAAAGATTGGGGAAATGTTAAACTATTTTCAAGCTGTTTAAACTAAAAGTTAATCACATATACACAGATGGGTTGTAACACTAGATAATGCAGTGGTAAAGCACCTCTAGAACTTTTTTTCACTTCTTCTTATTTTCTCAGTGATCTGACATTAAATATAAATGAGTAGCCTAAATGAATGAAAAGAACTGCTAGGTACCAAATAGCTTTCTACACAATGTGTGGTAAAATGGGATTACTGCGATGATTGAAGAGCAGAAGAAGCCTTTGGTAACTACAATAAATCTCTGTTGTGGGTTAGTGCCTGTTTGCTACAGGTTTGATTCTCCCCTCAGTCAGGTCTGTGACCAGGCTGCCAGGGCCTCCCACAGCGCACCATGCAGACCTCGTACTTAAGAATGCTCCTCCTGAGAAATTTTCAGCAACCCAAATATGCCCAAAGCTCAGCTACCAAAAGCTGCTCCTACACTATCAGGCTGGGACAGCAACAGAGCCATCCATAATTTATTTTCATTATTTTCTTACCACCTATCTTTGACATTTTCTGTCTCAATGTCTGTGGCGGTGGATTATACCAACCCTGTAGGACCCCACTACACGAAAACCTCCTAAACTAAGCACCCCCTGGAAAACACAATGGTCTTTCCCCAGAACTGTGTAATCCCCTATCTTTGTAACCTGACCCTAAATCCTACCCTTCCCTACTCCCCGTTGGTTAAGGGGATTTCTCCCCGCCTCCTGTTATCTGGCCCCAGATCGTCCCTATAACTGGGGGCTCTCGGGGCCATCTTGCTCTCTTTCTACCTTGGACCCCTTCAGAATAAATGTCTGGAACTTCCAGGAGAGAGGGCCTCTGAGTTCTTTGTCTCTGGAGATGCCAGGGCTAATCAGGCCCAGTGGGTGAGTGAGAATAGTGCCTGACACCGGCACGGGTGTGAGGAAAGCCGTTCTGTACAGCACCAAGGGCAGTGCTGGCTGGAGCGATCTCTCTGAAAGCAATAGAGACACTCTCGGTAAAAGCAGAGGCTTATTCCGAAACCCCTCCTCGCCCACGGCATTAAATGTCAAGCAAGATGTCTCATTACAACCACACTCACCATTTCAATCAGAAGCAGGTTGCAGGTGAAAAAGAAGGCGTTTCCTGCCCATGGGGGAGCAGGAGGATGGACTGTTCTTGCAGGATGTGTTTTCTGGTCAGCAGCCTGTGCTGGCTCCATGGCTTCCCTCTCACACACTGCAGAAAGCCAGATCATTGGTAGAAGCTGTGGCTGTGCAGCCCCAGGCCAGCCCCTAAGAGGGTTTATAGTCTCAATTGAAGAGGCCACCAGGCCCTGGTGATTCCAAGTTCTGCAGCAGCCGTCAGCCCTCAGCCTTCCTCCACCTCCAAACACCCACAGAAAAATCAGTACTAAAGCACTGCCAAAACCAAATCCTCACAGACTGCTGCCAGCAAAGCCGAGCTGCTGAGAGAGCCGAGCTGCTGAGGGAGGCGACATTCTACGTGGTGCCAAAACTCAAGTGTGTAATAACTGCAATTGGGAATGTAGTCTCCATTTTCTGACACCTCTCAGAACTCGGCATCTCAGAACGACAACCCCAAGCACCCAGGTAGCCCTGCCTGGAGAAATGCCTACCCATGGGCTGTAGTTTGCATTCTCCTGTCTCACTGTAGATGAACAAAGAGATGAGGGGAAGGAGCCGGTACAACCACACAGCAACCACACAGCACATTTCCTTTCCTGTTGGGCCCCCAAAGCTATACACTGCCAGGGATTTTTCCTTTTGGCTTCATGCATCCTTCCTTGCCTTCTGTATAATCATACAGACCATCAGATGTACAGCTCAGCTCTGGAATGCCATGCATCAGAAACGCCACACATCAGGAATGCCACAACACGGATATCACTTACGCTGCACTTCACTTCTGCCTCCCACAGCATGAGCAGAAGATTGCACCTCCTGCAAGGAAGAGGCTGTGGGATAATGGCTATTTGTATTAATAGCTAAAAAAACAAACTCATGAGACTTTGCTTTGGCTCATACTGGGTTTTCCTCAATGTGTTCCCTCGTTGCAGAGAAGATCAGCTGCTGTCACTAAGAAATTAGCTATACCACATTTTCAGCTCCAGGTTGTGGCCTAAGAGTAATCACTGCAATTACTTTGGCTGTGATATCTCCTATTCTTCAGTTCTGCCATTCTAGACATATGGCTGGCACATCTTTCTAAGCCTGTGTTGGGAAATAATGTCCAATGACAGTTTTATATCCATAAAACTTGAAAAAAATTAATTTTATCACAGTTTATATTTACTTAAGCTTGCTTCTCCTGCTCACTTTTTATCTTTATATTGCCTTGTTTTTTAATTAGAAATTCAAAAATTAATATTTCCCATAATTTTTTTCAGCATCACAGCAGACCATGATGGAATATTGCCTAGTTGCCACAGGATATTAATTATATCACACAGGATTATTGAATTTTCATCTGCTTATGCATTTAGATTCCACCTTCAGTAGTACTAACTTCCACTCCTACCCTTTTGCCAGGTCCTGTGGACAGTAATACCTTGCTTTAACCATAGGAAAGCAAGATTTGGGAAGGGAAAAGGCAATCGCTCAAACATCATCAGGAAGCTTATGGCAGCTCTAAATCAGAGGTAAAACAGATGACAGAACAAGGAGAGCTTATTTTAGAAATCTGCTTGAATCTCTTCTGGACCTGTACACTTCCAGTTCTTTGCTAAGACTGCTGGACAGCTGGCATCAGTATTCGACCCTTTCTTTAATATTTACAAATATATACATAAAAATCAGAGGATGTTGCTTTCAGAGATGTTTCTAAATCCATTCCTTTTGTATTTACCAGCCTGGGATATCTTGCAAACACATTTCCTTGTACAAAACACAATTTAGCTGTATATGGGAACTGCTAGCTAGGAACAACTTGGTGTGACTGAAAAGCAGCTGGTTTTCACTACCAAGATAAGCCTGATAAACACTCCAATTAAACCTAGCACATAAGACCTCTACAGGTCAGCGTAGTTATCAGTGGTCTTTTTCATTTACAGAAATAATATTTGCACTGGCCTGTCCATAAGGCAATGGGTAGGTTGGGAAATGAAATCCTCAGGAAAAAACAAGTCAGCTGCTCACAAAACTGAATCTCTTGTGTGTTTTAGAACCTAAAAAGGGAAAATACAATACTCATTTTTAATGAGCAGCTGTCTCACTTTAAGTGAAAAGTGTTAGTTATCTCAGAGATGGCACCTGAAGATGCACAAGCTACACTGAAACAACCCTTTAAGACAGCAAAGTCAAACATGAGCCACCTGAATTTGGCACATTTCTGCACATCAATTAGGACACTGCTTCTAATTACAGAAATGGATAACAAGCTTGTCTGTGCTTGTCCAGTACACTAGAGGATGGTGTTCATTTAATGAGCATTCCACTGATAATTTGTTTTCTCCTCATTATTCACTATCTGGGCCTCAGACTCATGTACAGCATGCTGTTCAGTTGTTCATTTTCCCGATGGGTTTTTCCACAGGCTTGGCACAGCATCTGAGTGATTCATAAGCAGCATCCTTACATGTTGTGAGAACGTGGCTGTATTTTACAAAGAGGAATCTGAAACAGAGAGATATCAATGGGAAAAGTGCCTGCTGACTTTGCAACACTTTTGATTGGAAAGTAGTTGCATAAATAAATTCTTAATGAAGAAATCCCCTAAGAATCAGGAGGCATCAAATGTCCCTGGCTGGTGGCAGCAGTCCTTTGGAGCAGGGCACTGGGGAAGCAAAAAATTGAGACGAGTTCAAAATTTAACCAGAAAACACAAGGAAAAAAATCCATTGAGGATTATATGACATAAAGATGACAACACTGGCTCAGAAGATTGTTCAGCACTAATTTTTGGAGTCAAGAAAAATACCACAGGGAAGTATTACTAGGTGACACTCTTGTTCCCACATACTTTCCAGCAAGCGTGCTCTTGGCCACTGCCAAAGACAGGATGCAGGGGGAGATGGATTATTGGTCGTGGTCTGCCACAGCCATTCCTATCTTTGCTCTTAAACAAAACCTGGCTAAACAACAGTTCTGAGTTTGGCCTAAGACTCTGCACGGCTCCATAGAGCAGTGTCAACTGTTAGGAGGTTTTTAGCATACCCAGCCGCAATATGTTTGGCAGAAGGTGGATGGTGTATTTTAAGATGTCACTGGAATTCAAAGAGGCAACCAAATATTTCTAGTTGATAATGTCTTGGCCTAAATGATGTAGGTGATTAACAGACTTTGGCTTTTAGAGCTCATTTTTCTCAGTGACACGTCTGCTTTTAAAAATATTAGCCTTTGGCTTCGCACAAAGTCCCATTAAAAAAGCTTTTGATCACATAACTGGAAAGTGAAACAAACAAAGGTACACATTAAAATGTTGCAATTTTCATGCAACCTGACACATCTATTCAATACTTCTGATAGCATAAAATGAATGGATTTAACATATGTAGCTTCTTAAAAGAAGCTACATATGTTAAATCCATTAACATGGTAGGCCATCCTTATCTCAGATTTTTCCTGTCAGAAGTCACAAGGGTTATTTTTATTATTATATTTTATTTCTTCCCTGGTACACAGCAAAGACTTGGCATCTAGCTATCATCATGAATCACACAAAGAACTGAGAATCCATCACCACATAGTGGCAGAGTGATCTGTTGCCATTTTCTTTGAATGTCAGTGTGTCGCCTTGTGTTTAGGGAGAGATGATCTTGATGCTATATCTCTTGTTCCACTCTAAAGTATATTTACTTAGGAAAAGCATCTTTGCCTTTCTTTGTCATACATCTTTAGAGCCTTTGAAAAACAAGAACATCAGCAAAATTTTCTACACATAGTTCTCCACTCCCTGCAGGTCTATAAATACATTGCAAAAAAGTCTAACCTGAAGGGATTTTCTAATGAGTCAATGCTGTTTCTTTCATTGCTGAGAAACATCACTGTCAAAAACAAGTTGACTAAGGATTTGCTTTGAAAAAAAAGTTTGTCAGAAAATGTTTATAAGACTCAGAATGGGATTTTAGGTCTGAGAATTCTCCATCCCAGAATAATACTCTCCTGGGAATGAAGAAAGGACAGTAAGGAGTATCATGAAGGGTCCCATAGCCTGGGTAAGACCTTGGCTGTGATTACTGCCTGTGAACCCTTATCTCCATACAGCAGCTTCTTATTGTAGAAATCATTAAATAAGCATGAGGCTGAGGAGGCAAACTGATTTCACAGCTTGCTGGTCCCAACTTGGAAAACCCATAGGAAGTCCTACTTCCTTATCACAAAGGCAAAGCTAGAACAGGGTCCTAAACCTGACATTTGGATGTTCCAGATGGGTGCCCTGACCAGCAACTTGTTTGCTTTGGTTGCTCTGGGTAAGGCAGAGAGGTTTTGTGGAAAGGGCTTTGGGAAGAGTTGATTTCTTCTAACTTTTGTAAACCTCTGAAATGTATCTGTTTAATTTTTCCTCTGAATGGCAAACATTCTGAAACCACAGTAAGTCCTGAAAGATGAAAGAAGCAATCCCTTCCACCAGATTCCCTTCTGCCAGATTTCCTCTCCCCTCCTGGGGTCCAGCAGCACATGGCAGCTTCATGCAGGTTCATACCTACAGAAACATCTTGCCTGGAGCTCTAACGCATGGGTACACACACTCCTTTCAGGTCAGACCTTGAAATAAATCATAACCCAGCCCAGTATCTTTCACACCATTTCCGCCTGAAAGGACTGATTAAGACCTGCCTGTCTCCACCAGTAGGAAGTCTCACCTTCTCATGTTACAGCCAGCAACAGTTTCGTGTAAGGGGCTTTGGGACAAAGGCGAGAAACCACGTCTCCAGCTGGGGACACCAATCCCCAAGGACTCATCTGTACTAGCAAAGCACACAGGGCACGAACTTGGCCTCTGTAGCATGATCATTCATTTTCTCAAATTATTATCATGGTTCATGGCCCAATTTTGGCTCCTTTTGCCATGGTTTGGAGGATAGCACAAGATAAGGACTTATTTCACGTGGGTTTATGCAGTCTTCTTCTTAAAGGGGAAAAATAAGCCCATGAATACAAATTCTTTATTGTGCTACTTTGCTTCAGGGACAGGAGGACTATTTTTTTTTTTTTTTGCTAGATGTAGACCATGATGTGTGTGATTTGAGGCAAGCACAACAGTTGACCTACAAGGTACTAAACTCCCTGCACCACTGGATAGTTAAGGCATTCTCCTGCAAAATGAGACTTTCAGATATGAATCCCTTCAGGCACAGGAAAGATTTAAGCTTGGATCTGCTGTAAAGATAAATTCTCTTACCAGGGAGCCTGGGCACATACAGACAGTGGCTTCATTTCAAATGTCCCACAGGCACAACATTTGCATTGGATTGTGCCATGTTGAGCCTGAATGCAAAGGAATTTGACAAGTGCTCCTTCCAAGAGCAGGCAGCATGGGATCAGTGCTCACATAGCTGGCACAAAGACAAGTCTAAGTCCAGGCACACTAATCCCCAAGGACTCATCTGTACCAGCAAAGCAAACAGGGCATGGACCCAGCCTCTGGAGCTGGATCATTCATTCTCATTATTAATATAATTATATTACTATAATGGTTACTGGTCCAATATAAATATGTTAATGCCTCACTTTTACTGTCTAGGACAGTGAATATTTATTGCTGCTGGAGCCCAGGGCTGTACATTGTGACCAGACAACCATTTAATTTTCTGCCCACGTTAGAAACCAGAATGGATTCCTAAAATGGAATATGTTGCAGCTCTGCTCCTGAGTCCTATAGTCATTCTTCCTCAGCTTATCCTGGCACTTGAACATAGACTGAATATCCCAATACTTCTGAAATATGACATTAATAAACTCTGAAGAGCCAAACTGTGGGCATAATTCCCCCACCTACTATGCTTTCATACATATGTTGGAGAAAAGCTTTCTTTGTGCTGGTACAAAAACCCACTTTGCAATTACCAACAGCACAGCAGGCTTGCCTAATTGAAGAGTTAATGTCAGTGGAATAGTTTCCTGCTGTAAAATATTGTAAACAGAACTGTGTAGAGAAAATAGTCATTTTGACATTTTTTTTAGGGGCAAGGTTTTATGTGAGTAACTGTCATTGCTGCACTAAAGCATCAGCATAAAAAAAACGAAGAGCAGATGATTATTTCTTTTACAAATTATCAATTTACTGAAACAATGAATCTCTAAAAAAATATATTCAAATTGTGTCTTGTGTCCCCATCTCTCATATATTCAACTGGAGCAGTAAAAATTCAGCAAAATAAGACTTTGATCCTGCAGATCTTAAATATATGACTTATCTTACTTCTTTATTTTCAATAGTGCAATTGAAATCAATAGTCATTAAGCTGACTCCAGGCAAAAGCTTCTGCAAGGTTGAGAATAAAGTACAATTTAAGGTAGCTAGCAGTACCAGCCTGACTCTGAAAGAGCAAATGTCATCATTTTTATTAATCTTCAGCAAATTGCCTCCCTGACATTTTTGGAAGTTATTTTGACAATCTTCTTAATTTTTGAACTATGCCAAGCTTGTGGAAACATACTGTAATGCCATTACTTTCTGAAATTTTGTCCTTCTGTGAAAGATTCATAAAATCCCATTTTTACATGTTACTGCATTTCAAAAATAAATCAAATTAATTCTGCACTACAGAGGTGTGGATGTAAGCATCTGAGGTGGCTTAGTGTTGGCAATTGTATAAAAACACACTTGTTTTATTTTTCACTGATTTGCCTTTTGCCACCTTTTTCCCCATTTATGCATTTGCCTTTCTTTGTCAAAAAACCCCAGTTGCAGATTCTCTGTCATAAGCAGCTACAGACATTTGCCTCACAGGGAAAACACCCCTTCATGATTCACAAGCTTAAATGTAAAAGCTGATCTCTATGTCTTTGTCTCTCTTCTTAGTATTGTACTCTACCAGTTGCAGAGACTTCTGCTTTTTGCAAAATATACACATGTAATACAGCAGAGGACAAGAACTTACCTCTGAGTTGGCGATGCTTTGAATGAAGAGGGCTATTCAGAAGAGAGGAGGACTAGCTCTCACCCAGATACCTCTCTTCAAGAGGAACAGTGGAAGGAAATGTTTACTTAAATGTAATTCTTTCTTGCTGTTACAGGTAAGACCTGTTACAGCCACTACCCAACTGGGACTGTACTTACTTGCCTTTTTTTTAAGGAAATTTAAGTAGCAATGTGACTACATTGCTATTTAAATTTCCTAAAAAAAGGTTAGGTCCTTAATCTGATCATTGCAAGGACCTTATCTACACCTTATTTTGTGTTGTGTATGTGTGTGTGTGCATTCAGGTGTGTGCTTTCATGACAGTACCATGGAATCACATAATCACAGAATAATTAGGTATTGAGGTTGACCTCTGTCAACCATCTGGTCCAAACTCTGCTCGACACTGAGTTACCTATAAAGCTAGATCAGACAGATATGGCCTGTGCCCAGCTGAGTTTGCAGTATCACCAAGGATGAAGATTCCACAACCTGTTCTGACACCTCCCAAATCTCCAACACCCTCGTGTTGAAAAATTATTTCCTTATGTATAACGGAGTTTCCCTTGCTGCAACCAATGGCCACTGCCTCCCACTCCCAGTACTGTGCACCCTTTTAGGACATGTCAGGCTCTGCCATCTCTATAACCTCATTATGGCAGCTGAAGACAGCAGTTTGCTTTCTCTGACAGAACAAAACCTGCTCCTTACATCTCTCTTCTCATGCCATATATTCCTCCTAAACATCTTCCTTGGCTAGACTCTCTTCAGTTTGACACTACCTTTCTTGCACTGAAAGTCCACAATTGGATATAGTATTCCACATGCAGTCCCATTTTGTCAAATAGTGGAGAAGGGATAGCAGTTATTCCACTCAATCTAAAGTCTGTGGTAATGTAGCCCAAAATTCAGACAGCTTTCGTTGCTGCAAAAACTGACTCATGCTCAACTTGTATAGCAGAACCCCATGATCAAAGCTACTTTCCAGAAAATAAGCTCCAATCCCATCTCCTTGCAGCTCCCTGAGGAGTTCAGTGTTGCTTGATGCTAATGGAGGTTTGAGTGACAGACTTGGGGAGAAGGGTCAGGCTGAAGGGTTTGTTCCCTTTCTCCCTGCACCATAAAAAATATCACAGGAGAAGCCAGAAAAATTTCTTATTCTGTAGATCGCACTAGTTTACAGGGAAAGGTGGAAGCCCATGGGAAGACTTGGTAAAAAAATTTCCTAGCTGAGCAAAGAGCTTAGAGGTCATCAGATCCATGCAAGAATGACCTGCTTCCCAGAATCCAGAGGTGCTGGCAGTGGGATCTGGCCAAATCCATATGAAGAAGCTGACAATTTTCAGCACTGATGTCTGCAGCAATTTCGACACTGAGGATGGAAATAGACTATTTTGTAGCAGATGTGTGCAAGTGACTGTGTCTTTGTGTGTGCACATATATTTGTAATGCAACACAGGTTTAAGAAAGCAATATTAAACAAAACAAGAAGAGACTAAGTTATTATCAATATAATACTAGCAAGGTGAGCATATTTGTTTGCAATACACTGGCAAATAGAAAAAAGTTATCACCTTGTAGAGGACTTATCATTTGCACTGACACTTCCTTTGGGGGCTCAGCCCAAATTGTCACCTGCCCATCTGTGCAAGACTGGGAATAAACAGGAAAATCCAGTGCTATGGACTTGCTGCTAGCATGTGTGCAAACCATGCTAAACACAAGAGGGAAAGGAAACTGAGAAAGATTTCACTGAGTGATCAGTTCTGCCAGGGAAGGACTCTGCTATTCCCAAGGTAAAAGCTATACAGGTTTCCCAGCCTAAGGTATAATTCATTTCAATCTGCTTATACTTGCAAAAATCAAAGAAATGTTATTGCACTAAAAAGGACAAAACATACAACTGAGACAATTCATCTGAAGCCACACAAAACCAGAAAGGACAGAAAGAGAACCAGTACAACCTCATGCACTAGCATCACCGTCTTTCCTCTCAAATCCTTTCACTTCTCTTCCACGAAGTTTCCTCTTCTCTGCTTCATCACTTTTGTTTCTCAGGTGAAATGGTTCTGTATGCTGATGGAAAGGTCCTGATCCATGAAAGGAGATGGTGCTTTTTCTTCTATATTTTTTTTCTCACTAACATTCTTTGATCTTTTTCTCTAGAAATAATAAGACTAAAAATCTCCTCTCATGTCTGCCTCCAAACCTGGACCAGCTGAACTCAAACAGCCACTTGTTCACAGTTTAATGCAGATTGTATTTCCATTTCTCTTTTCCTGTCTAAAATCAATCTCTTTATAGATTTTGACTCCTGTGCAACTTGAATTATCATCATTAACAAATTACTGCAAATTTTAAAGTTGAAAGGCACACGAAATGCTTCACACTATTCATTTCTCTCTAGCTTTAATATTGTCTGATCCACTGAACACTCGCTTTCCTCAACAGAATGTTAATACATAAAGTCCCCCAAAGCCTCTTTCTAGACTTTGTAGTAAAATAAATAAAGGGGGGAAGTTTGAAGACCAAACAAGTCAGCCATAGTATCTCAGAGCTTTTGCCTTTAAGTCTTGAATTTCCCTTGCAGATCAGTAGACCAGGAATGTTGACTGATTATGACAATAACACCACCAGCTCAGAATCAACTGCTTCAGCATGCTGCATATACACAGTAAGGGCTATTCCTCGGTAGCAACATTGCACTTAAGTTTAGTTTGTACTTTCCAGAGAGTTTCCAAAGTAATAAATAAATTGCTAAAAAAAAATGTACTAAATTTAGTTCCAAGTACTAAATAGAGTTTCTGAGACATTCAAGAAGGGAACCTATTTGGTTCCACATCTGTGCATACACAGCCCTTGGCATCAGAGATCAGCATGTCTAACATCTGGCTGCCACACAGCCAGGACTGAGCCCTTGGTGCTGTGGCTGAAGTCCTCTTGGGCTGTCCCATGTGGTGGCAGGGTCAGCAGCTACCTGCAAGCATCCCTGTGAGGCCAGTGAAATGCTTGAATACTATAATATATATCCTGATAATCAAAACACAAGCAAAACCACAAAATGGAAGCTTTCAGCTTATTGCAAAGTATTTACCCTTTGACTAGGAGCACATCACATCCACAAATGGAATGTACCCTTTGCCTGTCTGGGTCTGACCTCTACCCGTCCCCTTCATGGCTCTTCCCCACACGCTGCAGAGGCAGGCAGCCCTTCCGCTGGGAGCAGAAAGGCATCTCAATGCTGAAGTCTCCTTGATGTGTGAACCTAAGGAAGTCTTTGTGCACGTAATCTCTGGGCTCTGAATATCTGCCAAATGAGCAAGGAGATTACTACTGGCATAGAGAAAGGAAGAGCCTACAGAAAGTCTGCTCACCTAAAAAAGGGAGACATACATTTAGTGTGAGAATACTTTTGTCACTACCTCTGGGGGAACAAGGGAAAGTGCAGATGTTCAGAGTGCATCCTCGTGCATTTGTCCAATTGAGAAAGTGTTACAGAGGCAGCAGTGTACTGGTTAAGAGAGTGATTCACCCTCCAAATATTTCATGGCCAGGCAGGAAGTAGTCTTTAGCCAACGATATTGAAGGAAGAGCACTTTATACAGATTTCATTTGTGCCAGGAGTTTTTTCCAAAGGTGACGCTGTGCTGCTTCTGTCTCCAAATAAACATCATATTTTTTTTGTACAGCCCGGTTTTGTGTTTTTGGCAGACTCTGTGCACAGAGTCAGGGAAACTTGCATGTTAAAACTCAAGAGTAGCTGTGGGGCCATTCTGGACAAAGTCTTAAATGGATGTGATTTTCATTTTAAGAGTAAACACACAACTCTTGATGTTGCTAGCACTTTCTTCTGTCAGCATCAGACAAAGCAATGAGATCTGCATTACACAAGGGAATAAACTAGTGAGTACCATGCTACCTTTGTATGTGTGTGAACTTCTTTCCTTCCCTGCCTGTTTACCTCAGGAATAAAACAAAGTATTTCAGCAAACATTTAGTCAAAAGATGTCTACAGTCAGTATATTTGAGTCCAAAGATTCCAAAGCTTGCTTCTTACATGGCAAAACAGCCCCCTTTTTTATCCTTTATCAGGACATATAAACAAACATATCAGAGAATACTATAAGTTTATATTGGTTTTTCTCTCCCTCACAATGCAAAGTAAATAATTAAGAAAAGAATTGTCAATACTTTTCTCATTTTGCTCTTCTTACTTCAGACCATTTGAAAGGGGGATCATGTAAAGGATATTAGGAGATGTTTGACAAGAAGGGACTAAAAAGAGGCAAACTACACTCAGTACCTAAAGGCAGTTTGGAATTACATCTTCTTGGAGGTCAAAAATGTTTGCACTACCGACAATGCAATCACTTACAAATTATTTTAGCACGCTGGTATCTCTGTGAATATCTGTCTTTCCCATGATCCAGGGCGTGTGATGAAATTATTTTTGCTTGAGAGATGTAGGAAAGATGTTTCCAGTTAGTTACTGCTGCTCATTACTGCTGTAAAATACTGCAGCTCCAGTGACTGCAGTGAAGTCCACGTCCCATATCTCAGGATCCCATGTACATTTAATGATGGCCATTGAGGAGGAGACCTTTTCTAAATGGTGGAAAATTCCCATTTCTTCTCATACCTACTTTCTCTGAATTAATCCGGAATCAGAGAGAAGTAGCAGGAAAAAGCCTAACAATGAAGCTATCACTGCACTTGAAAATGCATTCAAATTCCAAGCCATGACATGATCCCTATTAAAAAACTTTGGAGGTTGTTTCAAAGGTCATCATACAAGGATAATTTTGGCCTTGAAAGAGCTATTGTGCTTCCAGACATGTGAAATCTCTTTCTAGACCAAATTAAACCCATAGCATTTTTATGTGTTGATATTTTCCTCTTCTTCTTCTTTTTCTTCTTTTTCTTCTTTTTCTTCTTTTTCTTCTTTTTCTTCTTTTTCTTCTTTTTCTTCTTCTTCTTCTTCTTCTTCTTCTTCTTCTTCTTCTTCTTCTTCTTCTTCTTCTTCTTTTTCCTCATTTCCACCTTTTCCTTTTCTAAGAGAATTAAGTTGCAATACTGCTGAAAGGAAATAGATGAATTCAGGTTGGGGGGGGGGGGGGCGGGGGATGCAAAAGATGTATTCCGAGTTCTCCATGATTCTGTACAAGAAAAACAGCTGCCAAACCCTAGGCTTTTTAAAACAGCAGTGTTGTGTATTGGCACAATCTCTGGAGTGGATTAATACAGGGTGAACACCAACAATACACTCTGCTAAGTACAGCCAGTGTTTAAAACCATCTTTTTCTTTTCTTTCTGTTGTTTTTCTTTTTAATAGAATCAATCACATTTGCTGAGTCTCATTTGTGCTCTGGCTTTCAGTCTTGACTGCCAAACTGCTCTGAATCTTCCTCTTTCATTCCATGCTGAAGCTTTGACCTTTGAGAATTTTTCCCAGATTAAGTCCTGAGAAACATATTCAAATTGACATGGTTGTGTTGAAAAGGTTGTTTTCCTTCTGCCCAATCAATGCTGTGCCAGACTAATAGCCTGACCTTGACAATGTTCTATCAGAGAATGGGATCAGCCACAATATCTGAGCTGTCTCTGTCAGACAGAAGATATTGTCTGTTGTCTTGTAATCTCCTTACACATTTTTGAATCCTTCAGTGATTTTTTCAAATAAATGTAAGAATACAGGAATGCAAATTCTGGGCTTTATCATCTGTATAATATTGTATCCCAGCAAATCATCTGGTAAAGTCTTTCACTCATACAGATAATTGTTTTAGCAGGTAAGGAGCAGTATCAGGTGTTTCAAGGTGTCACAACTGCAGATATCCCACTACAGCCTATGGTATGAAGGCACTGCACTGAAAAATTAAAATTTATAAAGATCTATTAAGATTAAATTAATGTTTCCCAAAGCATTCTTTTCCTCCTAAACATCAGTTGTTTTCTTGGACTACACATTGCAATGATCAACATGTATATTAATATCTTCTGATTTGATGATTTGATTCTAGGGGTTTATCCCCTTTTCTTTTTTTTTTTAATCCACATTTTGTTTCTGCATTTCTGAGCCGCTTTTATATATACACATATATTTACAGAGTCAAATATGTGGCCACTGTAAAAGTACAGAGACTAAATTCTGGTCTTCTGCTTTATGTTGTAAGAATAAACCCTTTGCAGTCACATAACTGTTTGAAGAAAATCAAAAAATTCTGATGGATTCCAGAAGGGTGAAGACATCACCTTATCTGTTCATTTGGCAGAACTGTGAAATGACCTACATGACTGGTTAAAATATTGCAGTGTTGTTATATTTTCAAACATTTTACTTGTATTTTCTTACTGACATGAGGTTATCCATTAAGTCAGTTCAGCTATTTGGTTTGCATTTTATTTCATCAAAGTATGTCTTAATGAGGCACAACAAAATCTGCATTTGAGAAAAAGACAAACAAGTTATTTGAGCAAAGAAACTGATGAATCCTGAGTAATGTTTCTGAATGATCCCTTCATTCAGAAGCCAGGGATCAGGTAAGATTTAGGATACCCTGCTCCTGAAATACAGATTTTTTTCCTAGAGTATTCATTAAACTTGCACTAGTGCTTGCTGATCTCTTAACAACCAAGTTCAGGGAGCCACACAGACTGAAAGCAATTTGCTTTGCTTTGCAAGGTTAATTTTCTTCCTCTTCAGCTCCCTGAACTGGCCCACCACAGCATCAGAAAAAGGCCAGTGCTAGCACATGGACTTAGATCAGCATAAATTCTCAGGCTGTTTGAAAATAGGGCTCAAAGGCAGTTAGGAAGGAGAGCAAAAGCAGGACAGTAAGAATCTGGCTAAATTCACTAATTCAATTGATGACTGCATTCAGCGTATCCTGCTTATCACATTCATTGTGTTGAACAGCACTACTAGAGTAAAACACCATGAAATTGTCAGCAGACCTATGTAAATATGCAGCAAGTTTGTTCAGGAACTGCTCATGAAAAGACCTGCCAGAGCAACTTCCTTTTGTTTTCAAGTTTTGGGACTTTTATTATCCCATATAATTCTAAAAAAGAGGAACGGTTCTATAAATCATTTTTAAGGAAACCCATGGAAAGATTCTTCTTCTCTTTCATGACACAATTTTCTATTCCTGATAGCACCATTAAAACTCCATGGCAAATTTGTAATGAAAGATTAAAACCCTGCTGTTTGGAGTTTGTTTTTTTCTCTGCTGCCTCAAGCAATAACTTTAGGTTCCCACAACCAAACCCAGGTTAGCATGAATTCACCATTAACCAACAACAGGTGGGCAACAAGCCAGAGGTTCCAGAACTGAACTTTCTGTGCTAATGCACAAGTCCAAAAACTGTGAAATCTAGCCTAAAGCATGTAACCTCAAGATGTAACAAAAAAATTGGCAGATAATGGCAGTAAAAACTTCATGATCTTAAAATATTTATATAAACTTTCTGGTTTCACTGCATCAAAGAAAGGTAACTATGGAGCGTCTTAGCACAGAATAACATCCTCAGATCAAAGCAGTCACATGGTGATCCATGAGAGGGCAGGAAATACTGACAGAATAAGAAGGTAAAAGAATCAGAAAAGAAAAGATATCTTGTATGATGAACAATGTTAAAATCAACTGCTCTGAGAGAGGACTCAGGCTGGAGCGTCTCATGGAAATTGACAAACAAAAGACTTTTAGATATCTTGATTTGATCCACAAGAAAACCTGTCTGGCCCAGCAAGCGCTGAGAAATCACGGTATGAGGCCCACAGCAATTATTTTTGTCTTCCTGCAAATGCAATAAAAAAGGGAAATTTCCTTCGTTAAATTTGATGGCTTGCATGAGCAACCAGTCTTTCATGTAAATCATTAGATGTGCATGAAAACAGAGTCCCTTTCCAAAGTAGTCAAGTGTGATGTTGGCTGCTATGGATACAGTAAGTGCAGCCACTGCAACATCCATGAATACTCCTGTCACAGCAGTAAAATTTAAGAAACCACTGTATTGTCTTGTTCAAGCACTTGGAAATCCTGATAAGATCTGGAGCTAGGGAAAGATTATGAGAGATTGTCATAGAAACAGAAAGCAATCTAAACTTCTACCTGTGTTCATCAACTAAAGAAAAGCGAGAATAGAAAATAGAAGATTAAAGACAGCTTTTTTGCATCTGCAAGTAAAAATCAAATCTAAATGAGAATGATGAAAATTTTTTGGCATCTAGAAGTAATTTCTCAGCTATGGAAACTAGTCATAGTCACTAAAGAAAGTGCTGGTTTCCTTGAAAACCAAAATGGAAATTGCATCAAAGTGGGTCTCCTGTTGTCTCCATACCAGGAATTTTGACAGGCATATTTTCTACTTTAGATTAGTCGTAGGGAAAAATACACAGTGTTTTGTATTCTGCAGCTTTGTCAAGAGTTATCAGAATGATACTGGCTACACCAGCTTCATTTGGACTTCCCATTAATTATGAGGATAATGGCTGATGTTATGGAGACACAGAATGTGTGATGGAATGATACAGTAGACACTGAATCAGGAGGATTAGGACACATCCACTGGTGTTGCTTTTAAAATAAACACAGAACCTGAAAAGTCTGGCTATACCTCACGGTGTAGAATTGAGTCACTGATGAGGTCACTTGTTTCTGTATGGGTGAGTCTTGTGGTCCTGACTGCTGCCACACCACAGATGGCAGCTTGACTGGATTGCTCCATTCACACAGCACATGGCAAAGAGCTCTGTGGGAGCAGAAGGGGGCCACTGAAACTGGAATACAAGTGGCACCCATCCACACTCATCGTAGGTTAAAGGCTCTAATTCCAGCTGGCCTAATAGCCTGCAGTTACAGACTGTTTAACAGTGCAGACCCAGTACAGACAAGGACAACCTGTTTATTAGGGTTGTTAAACACTTTCAGCTCAGAAACCAGGTCTTGTTACATCCTTCATCTTAAGAGCAGTTTCTCAAAAAGGTGTTGTCAGCCCAGCCCAGGAGAATCATCTGAGCTCAGTGCAAAGCTTAGAGAAATCCAAAGAAACATTTTAAAGGTATCTGAACAGTTCACTGTTTCTCAAAATGTCAGGTATCTAACAGTGAGACTTGCCAAGGAGGCCTGAACTTCCAATGCACAATTCAGGAGACATCACAAGGGCAGTTTTCCCCAAAAATAATAGCTTGTACTCTCATCAATGCATAGCAGATTTGCCTTTCAAACTCACCACATTATGTTTGTGATCATCCTGGTTGAAGTTAATAACTTCTGCTACTTAGAAAAAGCCACCAAGTAAAGGGTCTGATCCTTATAAAAGGCAAATGACTTTTCCTGTTAGAGATAAAGCCTGCCCAAGACACCAGAGGAGAATCAGCTGCCCCTGGTCATCCACAAAGCCTGTACACCTAGCACAGCACTGAGCTGCTCAGAGATTTACACAATGCCTGTCCACACGTGTACACATTCAGATCGCCGATAGCTTAATAAAAGTGGACAAAGCAACATGGATTTCCTCACAGCTATGAAAGCAAGTGTCTAAAACTGAAGGGACTTGCTTAATCTTGGAGCTGCCTGACTGCATAGCTAATAGCTTGGCAATTAGGGAGCTACCAGGATTCGTTTGTACATGTGCGTAAGCAACTAAATCAGCCAATTTTCAACATGCATGCACTGCTCTGTCTGTTGGCTCCATCGTGGCTGGCTGCTGTCATAGCAAAACATTCTGTGCCAGCTGAAAGATGCTGGTGCCTCCTAAACTCTTTTTCATTCTGCTTTACTAGAAAACACGGCATGGTTGATTCATGTTATGGCACCTGGTAAAGTCACTGCAGACAGAACGTGACCCACACATTTGAAAGAAACTTTCTGTGGTGCTGGGTGTCTCTCAGAGTTGCTGTTATTTTCCTCAGATCTGGACAGATCTAGGTAGCACTTACGCAATTCATCAGCCATCAAAACTTGCTATGGAGCCAGTTAGCAGCTGAAATGGTGTAGCTGTTGCTGTCAGCATTTTCTGGCAGTGGGACAGGGGACAGCTGCTCAGCCAGCTCTGTTGCTAACAGACAAGTTGGATGAGCCGGTATTGTGCTTCTTTGTCAAAGGGAATTGTTTTGTTATTCCATTGAATCCATGAGTTGGCCAGGGTGAAAATAACAATAAAATACAAAAAAAAAATTTAAAAATCTGCAAAACAGTGTTTACTGTACGTGAAAATTACATTCATCACCCTTGCTGCTAAGAGAAAATATGAAATTCTTGCAAAATTATGCCAGAAAATTTTTTTTTGTTTTATTATAGGTCTTTGTTTCAAACAAATACTTTCAACTTATTATGCAAATTAAAACTGTTTTTGATTGCAGTGAAATCAGCAGTACAGTTATGTTCATTTGTGGTCAAGACAAATGTCAAGGACAAATGGGAATTATAATAAACACAATTTTTTTTTTTAAATTCTGATTAACTGCCTTGGTTCATTGCCTTTCTCATGTATAGAGCGTCTATTATTCTGGTGCCTTCGATTAAGCTCCTTCAGAAAAATTCAGAGAGCTCCAGCTGTCCGTCATAATTGATGAGCTCAGCTAATTGCACCACACTAGCCAGTGCCCTTCATCAGATAGTCAAGATTTTCAGGAGCATTCATTTAGTGCCTGTGGACTCGACATTAACAAATTAAGCTGTCAGGAATACAGGTGGCAGAGTGCAATTAAAATTTATTCCTCCTCCTTTCTTACAGGACCATTCAGGGGAAGTAATTTTAGCATCCAAACCCAATAATCTAAGACAGAGCGCCTTCACAGGTCCCTCCACTTAAACAAAAAAAATCAGAACTAGAGAAACCAAGGATGTGAAAATACCCCCATCAGATCATACTGACAGGTAATAGGCATGATACATTAATCAAGACATATACGTCTGGATCTGCCCTGCTGACCTGTTCGTGTTACACAGGAGCTTTTTTTTTCCCCATCATAGTAGAAAAGTTTTGGACTGCATTTTAGGCTTGCTGTGCAGCTAAGGCTGGTTTTCCAGCACTGCTGGCACAGAGCAATTTTAAAACTGGTGCAATGCTTAAAAAGGGAATGACTGAGCACGCAGAGCTGGCTGGTGTTGGGATGCCCTCCTATGGGACATGCCAGGCTGGAAAAGAATGTTCTTGCAAGTCTACTATCTCTCTGCTACATCTAACACAAAGGGACATTTCAGGGGAAGTTCAGAGTTTAGAGGAGGCTTTAAAACCCACCAAACTCACTAGAAAACAAGTTGCAGTTAGAGCTTTGCTGCCCTCAGTATTGTTTCAGTTCACTCTGTTAGATTACATTTTTGCTGTCAGCTGCAGGTGACATACTCCTTTTTGGCCACCAGCATATCCTTGGAGTGCAGAGGATAAACTTGAAGGGATCTGAGACAATTTCTTTTTTGTTCAGACCCAGGAGGATCCACGGGAAGCATTTGGGCAGTGAGCCGGAATTTTTATTTCTGTGTGACTTCATATCCAAGGCTAAGTTAAGCACTGTTGGATTTGGGAAAGTTGTTATCCAGTTTTGCAGGGTCTGGGCTTTTGGGTGGGGTTTTTTCAGTTTTGGAAAGCTGTTTTATGGATACTTCCACGGGGGTTGTAAAGTTCAGTGTGGATTTTTATGTAACTCATTATCCTTAGCTAATGTTCCATTATTTTGATCAAACAACCAATGAGGAAGGGTGGGGAAGCTTCCCAGGAGGGAGAATGAATTTTAAAAAAATAAAAAAAGTAGTGATATGCAGCTTGAATTACACAAACAATTTGGGAGAGAAAGGGAAATGTCTAAAGATTCTAGACAGAGAGGAAAGAGGCCAGTTTAGGTCAAAGCATAATGTATGGGGAAACACCGAACTGAGGAGCCGTACACTAAGTATGTCAGCTTATCAGGGTGTGAGTACCACAAACAAGTTGAGAATATCTGCTTAGAAATAAAGCAAGCAGGGTTTTTTTTCTTTAATGTTCTCTGGTTTTGTTGTTGTTAGAGTAAACCCTGCTTGTCTTGACCAGAAAGGGCAGCTAGCCCCTTGTGCCCAAGGCTGCAGTGAAGGAGACAAAATACAGTGAACAGGAGGAACCATTCAACTAAGAGCAGCTTCACAAGGGAACTGCTGTAGATTTGGGGACTCTCCAATAAATTTTCAGAGGCAGTAAGGGCACAAGTGACATCACAAAGTATTAACAAATTAATTATTAGCTTTCTGGAGATTTGGAGAAGATTTACAAGGAGAAGATCAAAAGGAAAATATATCAGGAAATTTGAGTTTGGGACAGGTTAAGAAAAGGATTTATCTTAATGGGATCATTGTTAGTCAGGGCCACCTATTCTCTTCTGTATGATGGGATATGTTGCTGTTATCTGTAAAATCTCTCAACAACCCAAGTAAATCATATGCTGTGCTAAAATGTCACCTCTTTCTTCATCAATATATATACTGATACTGATACTGATACTGATACTGATACTGATACTGATACTGGTACTGATACTAAGCATTGTCATTATCTACAAGCAAAACATACCTGTCCTTTTCCTCCTAATCAAATACCCTCCAGACTCACACAAGCCTACAAGTATATCTGATAAAATTAGGGACAATTCTATTGTAAAAATAGGTTTTTTTAAAAAAATTCTCATATAACATTTTGTTCTACCAAAAGGTATCACTTGCCTGGCTATAGCAGATTGAATTTGTTTGTTGTGGCTAATTTTATCTTAATGGATAAGCAGACATGCCCAGAACTTATATGAGACACCATCTGGAAATATTAGGTTCTGGATGTGTAAACTAAGGTGTCAGAGCAAAACACTGGGTCACAGGAAATTGAATGATTGGAATATTACAACAGTTCTCTTGCCATTGCCAAGATGGCATGAGAATTGTAAGAGGTAATTAAAAGATTCAGCTGTTTATCCACAAAAGACAAGAAGCACAGGCCTCCATCCCTGCAAATACTGGACAACTGGACAACTGGGCAACTGGAACTAGGATTTGGGCAACTGACTGAAAAGGGGATCACGCTGGAGGCAACTGGGAGTAACTGGGAAAGACTGGGATCATTCTGAGGGAACTGGAATCTTACTGAGGCAACTGGGAGAGCCTGGGAATGACTATGAGGATGCTGAGGACAACCAGGATAGACTGGGAGTGTCTGTAACCATACTGGGTAGACTGAAACCACTCTGGGAACACTTGGGACCATGCTGGGGGCAACTGGGAGCAAGTGAGAGCGTCTGTGGCCACACTGGGGGCAACTGGGCATGACTGGGACCCTGCTGAGAGGGACTGGGACTATACTAGGGGCCACTGAGGGCAAATGGGATCATACTGGCAGGAAATGGGAACAACTGGAACTATGTTGGGGGCAACTGGGATCATACTGGTATCACAGTGGGTGCAGTGGGACCATGCTGGGGGACACTGGGATCACACTAAGGGTGACTGCAGTTATACTGGGATTGACTGGGAGTGGCTCTTCACCTTGATCCCACCTCTTCTAGTTCACTTTATAACATCTATGAGTCTTTGCTGTTTATGCAACACTATATATGAGAGTGTTTTCTTTTCTCATGCACCCTTCTACAGTTGAAGTTAGGCTAACACCTCTTATTCACCTCTAAGCAATTTGCTAGAAAAGTTGTCTCAGAAGCATACAGAACATTAAAATCCATAAGGAATGAAGTAGATATTATCATTAATGGTAGAATAACACCTCTATAGTTCAGTCATTCCATAAGAATAATGATATAGCAAGAGTACCAGGAGGTTTGGGTAAGAATGTTAAAAATGACCAGAAGTACTGAGAGACTTTCATATTGGAAAACTGTGAAAGTGTTATTATTACTTATTGGTTGCCTCTGGGGAGAGGACACTAGATTGGGAAAACACTATTCCAAATCTGATGGACTTTTAGCAGCCAGCATAGGTTGGATTTTTCAAGTTATCCAGTATTACATATGTTGCCATTCAACCCTACTCTTACAAGGTCCTTAGAGCTCCCAAGGACAAGGCTTTTAGCGAGAAAGAGAGGCAGCTCTTTCCCTGTTACACTGGAGCTGGAAACCTTCAGACGTCTTTCTTGGTAAATGAGGTTGCCTTTAATACTGTAGTACTAATCAATAATGGCATTTCCATCAGAACGGCAAGATTTTGGCATGCTTAATTGAAGAGTTTTACAGTGGAAATATTCAGGCAGTGACAAGCATCATGGCACAGAAACACTACGAGGTTGGTTGTAAGCAACTTGGAATGAGCCAGATCCCCATGTTGCCAGTAACTAATAACATGAGGGATCAGAGCTATTGGCTTTAAAGAGTTTTCATGTGGGAAAATAATTAGCTGATGCCCTAAAATAATATGAAAAGAAGCAAAGAACATGCTTATGTCTCCCTGCACCAGATCTACAACTTGAAGTCTCACAGTATGACATCCTTGAACCCTACAGCACAAATTCTGCCTTCTACCTGCAAACTGAGACCTTTCCTAGTATGACATAATCCAAAACACATGAAATAAGTTAACAAAAGTGATGTTTGGTTTGCATAGCTACAATTTTATTAGCATCTCTCTCTGGCACAAAGTGCGACAGACAAATTCTTGCTTGATGCCCCTCGATTGCCACAGGTTTCTGACTGTAGATAATGAATTAATTTGATGATATAGAGATATGCTGCCAATATCTTCTAACCTTCACAAAGGTACTCTGAACACTGGTTACAAAACATTTTGGATGGCAAACATCAGTCATTTGTCAACATTTCCACTGGACCACCATGCAACATTATTAAATGTTTAACTGGTAACATTTGGCACTAGAGCTCTACAGGCTGCTTGCAGCTGTCCCACTGGGAACTGACAAACCACCAGTGGCCCACACACAACAGCTTGTGATTGGTTAATTTGGAATATGTTGTTTGCAATAAGCCTTCCACTGGATTCTTCCTTTTGTCTTTCGCCAGTCCTACTGTCTATCACAGTGAATCAAAACCAAATGTTAAAGATTGGGGAAAGAACTTGTAAAAACAACAGAAGATGACACAGTGAAAACAGAAGGGGAAACTCCTGTTTCTGCACCCTGCCATATTGAAGAAGTTTCATTCCAAATCTCGGGCTGCTTACATAACATAGCCACATCATCTCTGCCAATGATAAAGAAACTGGAAGTCTATCACAGCATAGATTTATATTTAAAGGTTTATATTTCATAAGCACTCTATGAGGGTTTTTTTTTTCAATTTTTACACAAATCTGCAGTTTTTGAAAAAAAAATTTTAAAATATTTAAAATTAAATTCAGGAAAGTGCTTTTGGAAGCAGTTGGTTTTTAGCAAGATATCTACTATATAGTGACATTTAAGGAAATTACTATATATCATATGTTCTTCTCAAAAGATTTTTGTTATAATTTTTCTGGTATGGGACAATATACTTGGGGACACAGATCTTGTTAGCTGTAATGAACTGTGTTTTTCTTGAGTTCTATTTTTTGTATTTCTTTAGAATAAATTATTAATCATTTAATAATTCTACCATTTGAAGTTCTCCTTTCAGTTGTATTTTTTTTATTATATAGAATCATGAGATTTTTCAGATTTTTAATGTCTTAAGCCAGTCTGGAATTTTCCAAAGACATTAAGCAAAGATCTTCCTCCTTTTAGGACTTTGATCTTGAGAATAATTACAATACTTCCTCTTTCAAACTGCTGTAAATTAGCATGGTGAACTCTTTTAAAGGGATATGAATATCTTTGTTCTGATTTTACATAAAGAAACATAATGGGTGGTAACAATGTTGTTTTCACTTGGTAACTTCTGTCCATTTCAACAATGATATTTTCTTTTTTCTGTAAATGTGTTTCAGGTGTTCTGCATTATTAATAACCGAATATGTGAGACACCTTCAATATACTCTGAAGTCCATTTAGCTGCTACATATGTGCAAAAATATCAGGCTTGACTTGAAAAACTTGTAATCTTAGCATCCTTAATGACATTTCTAATGGTATTTCTTGCTCTGGTGAAGCAGATGAATACTTGAAGCAAGTCCCTCAATGGAATGTGGTGGGTGCAGATGGTCAGCTGGCTGCACTGAGCAAAGCCCATGATGCTGCTTCTTCCTGCCCAGGTGGCGTGTAGCAAACACCCACAACAGTGTCACCCAGGTTAATTCTTACTCATAAGCTCTAGATTCATTCTTCATCCGCTCTTAGGCAGAGCTCCATCCATTGGATTTGCTCTCTCACATAAAGAGCAAATCCACCACCTCACCTTGCTGGCCAGTCTTCCTTAAAAATACATGGACAGCCCTGACAGCACTCCAGTCATGCGAGCTATCCCACCATGTCTCTAACTGCAATGAAGTCATGGCCCTGCAAATGCACACAGATCTCTAATTCCTCATGTTTATTCCCTGTGCTGTGCGCCTTGGTGCACAGGCATTTCAGAGGGGTAATGGAGCATGCCAGTTTCCCAGGAGGGATGCAAGAGGTATACACACCCTTCAGGTGTCTGGCCTTCTGGTTCTCAGCTTGAGTGGCAACTAAGGAGCATTTGCCGCTGCTGTGGCTGGCCTGCTTTTTCCCCTGGATTATTTCTACCTGTATGCAAAGCTGTGAGCACTGCCACTTTGGACACAATCCCCCGACTCCTTCGGTTTAAAGCCTGCCTCACCAAGCTGGCCAGCCTGCTGCCAAATGCTTGGGAGCAGACATGGAAGACTAGGTGGTGGTCAGTTTTACAAAAAACAGAAAGTATAAAAAAAAATTGTCTCACATATTATTATGGTAATTTGCTGCACAATTCACTGGGTAGTTAAAAATCCCCACTGCCACCATGGGAATTGTGATTCTGTCACTTACTGTCAAGATGTTTTGCTCTGCTTTAATGTTATCTTTACACCTCCAGGTTGTCTCTGTAGCAGGAGGCCTAATGGGATGCTCATGGAGTCCCTGCCTGGGTCCCCCCTGGTCTTCTGCTTCCTGAGTCTTCAGACCTGTTACAGGACATTCCCAGGACTGCCATTACCACAACGAATTAGAAAAGTCCTGGCAGCTGTGACATCTCACTCTCAGGCTCCAGGAGGACCATGTGCTTCCCACCATATCAGGTTCAGCCAACAGAGAGATGTTTCTATTCCTCTCAGGATGGAATTACCCAGAACTGCCATTAATATCTTTTATTTCCTCCTACTAACCTTGGTCATGAACCTCATAGCCTTATGTCACACAGCATTTTCTTCTCTGCTGGAGGAATACTTTGTCCCACAAGCTCAAGTGGCCTTGCCTGCTCAGCTACACCATTTCAGAATCAGGCAGAGTTTCTTCACCATGAACTTTCTTATGTCCCTCTGTACAGCATTTATGGGCCTAAAACTGCCTACAGGTGTGTGGAAGTTCACAGATCCCCAAAACTCTTTATTTTACCCTTAAATCTCTACTGTCTGCTTCCTTGGTTGATAACACCTTCAACCAGAAAGGAAAGGGTGAAGGGAGGGAAAAAAGCAATCCACTCTCAGAGCAAAGCCCAGTAAGACAATTTCTGTGAAGATTTAAGAGCGAAGCCTGACAGGTCGATGGTGCTACCCCTCCCTGCACACAGGACCGCTGAGGGACAGGGTGCTGACCCATCGGTTGGAGCAGAGCACATTTGTATAATTGTACCCTGACTTCATCCCAAAACCTAGCAAGGATTACTGTCTTGTCTTTTTGAGATCGTAGTCACAAAACGAAGCAAGCTGTGGGTAACATATTCAGCTCGCTTTCATATATACACTGCAAGCCTTGTTACCAGAGCCTCACAAAGCATCTCTTGAGAAAGGAATACAAGATGCTCTTTGTAAATAAAAGTTCATGAGTCTGAGGAATGAAGTCATTTTCCAAAATCGCAGTGAATGATATTCTTTTTCACAAGCCAAGGAGAAGCTGAGAGGTGGGCTTGAGGGAAAGGAACTGAATGAAGCATGTTAGAGAAACCACTTAGCTCTGTTACCCCATGGCACAGCCAGGCTGTCTCCCTCCTCCTCTTCCTCCTCCTCCTGCCCACAGCCTCCCCTCCCCCATGACCCAAGGAATGGCTACTCTAGCGGGGCTTTTTAAATAAATTTGGCACTTTCCTGCCCTCCACTGAATAAACTGGAGATGTTAAAAAAAAAAGTCAGGAGAGTCAATGATTTGTTTGGAGCAGTCAGATGGAGTGTGGGGGGTTGGAGTGGAGGGGGAGGAAAGGGTGACCTCACTTTCTGAGCAGCAAAGTTTGAGTGGGAGGGTCTCCACAAGAAAGGTAAAAAAGGGAATGATGTGAACATGTGAAGGAAGCCAGAGCACTGAACGGAGCTTCAGTCTGTATCCTGGCAGGGGGAGATAAGGTGGCTGGAGAGCTAGCGGTGCTTTCCTGGAATACAATCTCTGTTTGACACTCTCCGCTTAAGCACTGCCCATCTGTATGTTATTGTGCTGGAGCCTCTGGGGAAAAAGAGGAGCCACAGGCACGGAGAGTTAACGGGGGAGGCAGCAAAAGCGTTTTTCTTCCTTTCTTTTCTTTTTTTTTTTTTCCCTTTTTTTTTTCCCCTCTTTTAAATCGGGATCCGGTTAGACTGCCTTGAAGTGCCACATCTGGAAACTGAATGCTGAAAGAAAGTTAAAATAACTGAGGCACCACTAAGCCAAGGGGGGCTGATTGCAGAAGAGGGTAAACAATTACTGAGACGCTAGAAGACCACTGCTGGATGTAAGGGGAGGAAATGGCTTTGATCTCCGCCTGGCCCCTCGTTTCTCCTATATTATTCTTTTTGAGATGCTTCTCCTCCAGCACAGCCTCGAGTGAGGGAAGCGTTTTTCAGTTTGACATTGAAGGTAGCTCAGCGGTCAGCACGCAAGAAGCCACTGTTATCAGAGGGCAGCAGCAGGCAGTAGCTACTGGAAGTTGGGTGCCTTTTGCTGAGGTACAGTAATTCCCTTCTCTCTCTCTAGTGTCTTCAATTTTCTGCTTTCACCTGTCTGTGTCAAAGCTCCCATCTGGTTAACGTTAGCTTAATCATTCTATCCTTAAAGGGATACAGGAGGATTGGGGAGGGGGGAAGCAGAGGGGGGTGGTCTGAGATGTTGCATTTCGGGACTGGAGAGATACAGCTCAGACTTCAAAATGTACACATGCCCTGCCTGCTGTGAGCAGACAGCTGCATTACTTTGCAGTGAAGCTGGCTTAGCATGTCTCTGACTTTCCTGCCAACATAACTAAACAGGCCTGTCCAAACAGAGCTATTTTACAAGAGTTGATTGTCACAACACTTTTCTGCTTGCCTTGTGATTCCTGCAATTGTAATTCACTTAAATTTCCCAAGAGTTTGTCTTTTGATTGCAAACTCTGTACTGTAGAAATTTGTGCTTTTGCCTCTGAATGCCATCCGCCTCCAAAATCTGAAGTTCATTTTCACAGTGAAAAGAGGGGATGATAAATCAAATGCATCTAGGAAACTGCCTGCAGAGAACACACCTGCAGAGATTTTAAGACTTCCAAAAATTATGTGGTTGCAATTAGTGACAAGTTAAATTAGAGAGACCTGAGAAGCAATTTGACAATGGAAAACTTTCCTGCAACCTCTGTATTTTGGGATTGATTTATACTCCTCATTTTGGCAACACTGCGTCAGGAATGGACTACTCAAAAATAAACCTTGAAGAGACAATAAATTATTCCAGCATACACAGGGGGTGGGGAAAGGTTGGAAATGGAACAGAAGACACGACACAGTAATATCTCATGCATGGTAGATGCAAAGTAGGAGGCTAATTGAGTTCCATAAGGTCATGGGAAGGGAAAGAGTAGTTCTTCTAGCATAACATCCAAAAATGAGGTGAGATTAGCACAGCTGTGTCACTGTGACAATATCAAGATTGCGATCTCCAATATTGCACTGCTAATTTTCCACCTACACTCTGCTTGCCAGAATTAACAGCCATGGAAATAAGTGCCTAAACACTTCAGACAGCCAGGGTTGCTGCAGGGCTGGGCAGAGCTCATTCCCCTGTTCTGAGCAGCTGGACAGCCTCAGGAAACGCCTGCCCACCCTGCCAGAGACTCTGCACGAAACATGACCTGTGTGAGAAAACTGAAGGTTAAAAACCCTGCTTTGCTCGGCATAAGGATTCTCAGCAGCTATCCCAGTTTTTGGACAGTCTCCATGATGTGGGATGTACAGATTTTCTCCTCTGGCCTTGGATCAGCCCTGGGAAACTGCATTGCCACCTGTTGCTTACAACATGGAAAGTCCCTCAATGAAATTCCTGATTTAAGAGCTGGATGGGTTTTGTAGCTGCTTTTCACAGGATAATGGGCATAAGTGATTATTAGTCTTTCTTGATATGATAACATAGTATAGTTTTCCCAAAGACATGGTTCACATTTCTTCACTTAAATATATTCGATTTTAGCTTGGGAAAGTGCGGTGAGATATACTGGACACTGCAGGGGAATGACACTTTCGTTTCCTTCAACCATTTCAATCTTCCCTAAGGTTTTGTTTGTTCAGGCCAACATTATAGACTCAATAACTGGTGTTTCTTCTGACAGTTTACTTCAGCCCATGGAATGGCAGCACTTAGATTCTGGATCCCATGTTATGGCTGAAGGACAGTGCCTGGTGTCATCACACCAAGGCCCTTTGCTGTAGGATGCTATGGTTTCATGAGGAAGAAGCAGGGACTTCCGGACCCTTTTCTAGCTGCGTATTTCAGGACTAATCTCCACGGCAATTTCCAAGAAGGCCCCATAGGTTGTTTTTTGGGATAGGACTGATGGCTTCACAACAGTGAGAACGCACTTACCCATTGAGCCATGTGTGTGGTTGGTAACAGGGCTCAGGGAACAGGATTTAAGGCTGGAGGTTGCAGTAAGAGTGATGGTTTGGTAATCTCTCATCCAAGGCAGGAACATTACTTCTGGTCCTCAAAAAGTTTCTCCCTCCCACAGTTCACCTCCCCTCTCTCAGCCTCAGGATCAGGATTAACCCAGCAGGTTTGAATTAGACTCTTTTGAAGCCCAAGTTCTTAACCCACAGCTCACAGTGAACCGCAGAGTAAACTCCCTTACACAGTGCAGTTTGATTCAGCTCCTTCGTCTAAATATTGACTCAGGCCTACAGCTCTCCCAAGCAGACAGAGGCTGTTAGTCACATCAAATAGTGCCAAATTATACAAAGGGGGCAGTTTCATAACGCAGAGGTACAAAGCCATGGATGGGGCTTCATTGTGGTCCATCGTGACAGTCAGCTGCAGTATGAAACAGGCTGGTGGGAGTTTCCAAGATGTAACTGGTGGGATGCTCTTAAATCCCAGTAAGAGTTTGATATCATGAATCTGTAGAAGAACAGGAGATCTCAATTAATTTAAATACATATTAGTGAATATTTCTCAGCTTTCGAATCCTCTTCTTTTACCACTTGTGGCAGCCCTTAACTGGGAGGAACTGAAATCAGAATTAATGTTAATGTGGAATTTTGCATTTTTCTTTTTTTTTTTTTTTGACTTGGATTTGAATGAAAACCTCTTAATAGAAGAGAACTAACTACATTTTCAATGCCATGCTAATAGGCTGTATCCATGCACAGAGTGGACCATGGGTTTGAGCTGGACTTCAGGCAACATCTACTTACCTTGGTGCCCTGGTTGTTAATCATTATGTGATCCAGTACACCTAAATGAGGCACATCAATTGTTCCTAGATGTTTCAGTCAGAATAATGGACTGTCTTCAGGTACAAACCCAAATTCCCCATATAACAGTGGAGACACCAGGTTTTCTAAGCCTCTAGTTCCTAGCAGTGTTCCCTGGAAATGCTCAAAGGAGTCTCTTCCTCTGTAAAGACTTTGTTGGATGCTGGCTTCAAGACAGCTTTATTATCAGCTAAAGTGGATGTTTAAATTAATTGGACTAGATTCCACACAATGAAATGTTACATTACCTACATAAGGAGCACTGTTAGTGACCACCACATAATAAGATACTTGTCTCTTGTTTCAAGAAAAATTCTTACAAAATTATGAAAATTATTCAGAAAAGTATCATGAGAAGGATTACAGTGTTAGGAATTTGAAGACTGCTGAGAGACTCTGCAATCCAATTTGCCAGCTCAGAGGGAGGCTAAGAAAAAAATTTGAACTTATTGTGTGAGTACATACACAGGCAAAAAAAAATTAACAATAGGCTAGTTAGTCTAACAAATTAAGGTATCGTCATGTGCAACAACTGAAAACTGAAGGTGACTATGTTGAGACCACCAGTTAGCTAAAAATTTTATTTTCAAAAGTGATTAAGCATTGGAGATTTTATTTAGTTGTGTTGGTTTATACATGAAGATGAAGATCAATATGAAAAGCACTCTTAAGTACTCAGTTTCTTGTGTGCTATTTAGGAAAATTAAGTTTCTTGGCTCACAAAGACAATAAGGGGAGGTGGGGGAGATGTTACAGTGCTGAATCCTGATGTCTATGGGGAGACAGCGAGAAAAAGAATGACCACAGAGCACTGGATCCAGCTCATCAGTGCAACCCAACAGCAGACAGTGCTGTGAAGTCAGAGATTAATTTTTCCAAACAATGATTGACTAAAATATTTTATAAGGAAGATTCATAAGAGAGGGAAGCAAAGGATTTTAAACTGACAGGCAGATATCAAATGAAAGCAAACAAGCAAGTGGCAAATATCAGAGATCTTTGGTTTAGTGTTCCACTCACTAGCTTGGACACAGCAGAAGGAAAGGGAATGGTGAAACACTTCCAGTTTTGGTGAGGCACAGAGGTAAAATTGACAACCAGAAGTTCTGAGAACAGTTACATCTCACTGTCAAACACATGCCTCTAAAAAAGAGGAAGGTAATACATTACCATTTGGGTCTGAAGCCAGCCGCTGCCAATATTTGTGTTTGTAAATTCCATGGATATAATGGTTTTAATCATGTAGGTGTAGATTTTGTGCCCATTAGGAAGAAAGTTCCTTACAGAGTCTAAGGTGAGAATAAACAATGGTGCAAGACTTCAAATGCTAGAGAGTATGGCAAATAGTTCCCTGTGATCCACACTGTGTAGTCACTCTTCTTAATGTAAAATGAATGTGAGGTGACATCCAATAAAACATGCATTTCATTCTAATGTAAATGACTAAAAGATGCCAGAGACCTGTATAGGAGATGAGTGTGGGAAGGATTAGGAGGAGAAAGGGAAAACAGACATTCTGTGGAGACATCTGCCAAGCCAAAAAAAGATAATCTCAAATATCCTCCATGGGAAGAAGAAGTGAAGTAAATAGTGGGAAAAGAAGTAAACTAAAGCAGGAAGACAAAGGAGAGGAAAAAATTAGAGCAAGAATGAGATAACCAAGAGTCTTAAGAGTAAAGAAAAAAATGAAGTTGGGACAGGGCAGGAAGCCAATTCCCAGAGTTGGACAGATAGAAGAGGAAAACTGTTTCCAGCATCAGTGTTTTTGGCTCAGGGAAAAGGCAGAGAGGCAAAAGTTCTTTAAAGGAAACAATTATCATAGTCAAGTCAAAATTAGCCATTTACTATAATGGAAAGTAAGAAGCAGAAGTTATCTGATGGAGCTTGTGTGTTAAAATGACATGTTTGACAATCATTTTTTCCCACCTGACTTTTACCAGCAGCTGCTGATAAAAAGCAAGAAACAGTATTTGAGGTGCTTGCTTTGTGGTTCTCTAAAGTGATAAGCAATAATTAGCATGGGACCTGTGACAAACTCACCTCTCTAAAATGGCTTATATTAAGTATATAAAATAACAGTAGTCATAAGTCCCAGCCACTTGTTAACAAAAACTCAAACTATCACCAAATCATCTTCATTCCTCTTCCCCAAAAATGTTGGAACAGAAAATCTTGCAAACTGTTGAGAGAAATCACAATTTGTTCCTTACTTGTAGCATTAATCTGTTCAAAACAAACTAGTACTACAAGAAGCAGCAAAAGACCTAATCCTGAGGTGTGAGCCAAAAAGGGTTTTAGCTTGACAGAAACCTTTATATTCTTTTAAGCTAATGTGAGCTGCATCTACGTTAAAAAAGCAGATCTTTAAATTAATTCATTTCAGACTCTCAAAGGTTATGCTAGGTTAACTCCTATAATGGGCAATTTGGATTTCTAGCTGCTGTTTTTTCTGTTACAACAAGGTTATGTTCTGAGAAACATCTATTAGTGGGGAGGAAGTTTTACTGCAGATGTTTGTGATTCCAGCTTAAGTTTCTCATCAAAACTTTAATGAAAATCAGCTGCTTGGAGTAGCATGACCAGTCCCCAAACCTTTTAAACCATAGGGAGCTGGAGAAAATGGATGCACAAGACAGAGCAGATGGATAGCTGGAAATGTTCTCCGTTTCAAGAAAATGTATAAAACACCCATCAGAAAACACAATTTAAACTCCACTGCAGTGAATTCCCACAGTTTTGGGCAAGTACCAGCGAAGTGCCCCAAAGCTTATTCAGGGCTGTGAAAACCAATAAAAGGCATTTTGTGCTAACTCTTATTCACAACATAGGAAGCAAGGAAGGAATTAAAAGTCCCATTTTTCCAGGGAGCATAACAAGAAATAAAAGAATTGCTTTCTGAAGGAAAACTTGGCCTGATTTAAGCTGATAACAATTAGAGCTCCTACAGTTCAAGAGCTGTGTAAATGAGGTCTAGTTTCTCAGTGACGAGTAACCAGCCACTGATAATTTCCAGCTTGCTTCTGGACTTAGAGTTCAAACTCCAAAATATAGACACCCTTCGGGTTTTATATTTTAATTGGTCCTCTTGAATGTTTGGATCTGATCCCAGTCCATTTTCACGCACCACCACGAGCTGGGGATGTTTGGGTTATGCATCATAATGCAAGATTCAACAATTGCTGAATAGAATTATATACAAAGCTGTTAGAGCTCTAATGTTTTTGAAATCTAATTCTTTGTCATTAAATTATCTCAAAGAGATTTTTCTAATTATCAGTCAGGATATATAAAGTGTGTGTTTGACAATGCAAACAGATTGACTAAAATGCAGTAAATATGATCTGGCTTTGTCATTCCTGTTTAGCTGCATTGTGCAACTCTTTATATAGTTATATTCATGAAATAAATACTTCATAAATACTGTAATTATTTCATTTTTTTTATGACAAAGCAGCAAGAAATAGTGCTAAATCCCCAGCATTCATGAGCCAAAGAATGAGAGAGGACTGTGAAAAATATTTTAGAAATTACTATTCCAATTTTACAAGACTGTGAGAACAACTAAAATGTTATTGTTTAAGTCATGACATATGGAAGGAAGCCAGGGAGTATGAGAAGAACTGGCACACCTGATTGTTAATTTGAAACATAATTTAATAATTACTGAACAAAAAGACACTACCTGGATGAACAACTTCCAATATGTTCTGTAAAAATAGACTTTTTAGCTAAAACTATAAGGCTCAGAATCACTGTTTGACTCTGTCTACCCAACAAAATGAATAAAAATTAACTCATTCAGCCTTTGACCATTGATGTCAGGTGGAAAAGTAGCTACTAAATCAGATACTTTCTGAGCTGTGTAGCACCCTGTTACCACCCTACAAAGCATCCTTTTACTCTTTTACCAAAGACCTTCTAAGTGGCAAGAGATTAGCAGACTTTTCTGCCAAGGCTAATGCAAGGCCAGTATGTCCTAGGGTTTCCTGCTGTGGTTTTCCACCTCTGAGCCTGGATGGTAGCCCATGGAGAGCCACAGAGAGCCTGCCATTCATGACCCCCTTGTGCTGTGCTCCCCACTCCTGGCTCCAGGGACCCTTCCTCAAAAGCACTTTGTGGAAGCAAGCATTTGTCCAGATCCAGTACCCAAAAAAGAAAATAATAAAGAAAAAAAGCTGGCAGGAAAAAACATAGCATAGCCCTCCCTACCCTGACTATTAGAGTCCTTCATGCCCCAGAAATGCTAACACAGCCTGGCCCATTGAGGGTTGACAGGGTCTCCAGAGCACCAGCACCTGGCACAGATCCATTCAGAGGGAGGGAGAGAAGTGCTGGAGGTCTAGACATAGTGTAAGGTCAGGGGGAATTTGCATACCCTGCTTACCTTTTTGCAAGTTTGTGGTTTTCTGTGGCTCTCTGCTTCCAGTCTGCAGAGGCTCAACAGGGTCTCTGAAGCACCAGCTAATTACTTTTAAGTTAGCTGGAAACAGGGTGTTTAATGATGGATTTCTGTGAGGCACAGAAAAGAAATTGTTGGATTTTTCATCCTGAATGCAAGGCATACAGTACAAAGTTAACCATGTTGAGCTATTTGGCTCCCTTCCCACAACTTTGCAAAGTGCTGGGATGAGCCAGGGGGAAGGCCTTATTTCTGAGAACAGCCCAGAAACACAGGATCTTCCCCTCAGCCATCCCCAGCAGCTGAATGTGTTATCCATAGCTGGGCCACCCTTGGGAGGTAGAGATGGATGAAAGCTCTATCTCTTCATCTTTCAAGATTTTCACATTGGCTTGGGTTTCTTTCGAACAGGCTTTTAAATTGATGCTGTGGCTGTTGGTCAAGCAGATCACTGTTTTTATCTGCTGTGATTCCAACATTTCAAATAGCTGCAAAATCAAACCAGGAAATACTAGAAGTCTGTAGGGGGGGAAATTGCTGCAAAAGGGAAAACTAAAGAAGTTTCAGATTTACCTTCTCAGTCTTAACAGTGTCCCACAAGCACAATAGTTTCTGCTTTAAAGCCCACTTTTCTTTTTCATCCCTTGAAAATTTTTGTCTCTATCTGGAAATCTCTCAGGGAGTACTGTAGTTTGTTAACTGATTATGTCTCCTTATCTGAGAGACTCAATGACTCAGAATGTACATTTCATGTAAGTGGGGACTGGGTGGAGGGTGGTTAATGAGGAAACAATGCAGGATTATTTATCCCTTTTCCTGTAAATTGAATAAACTGGGCAATTTTTTGAAAGAGGAAAATCAACTAGATGGCCTTTCAATTGCAGATTTTCTATTTCCAACAGTGAGATCTGTAAGAGTAAGTTTTTCACTCAGTGGCTGTACTAATAAGTAAATTAGAGACTGGTATTAATCTCTAATTCTTACCCAGCTTCCAGACAGCTAAAACATTTTAGCCCTTCCCTTTTTTAGAGAAGAATGCCTTTTAAGCAGAGGCTTTGTCTTTCCCACTGTATATGGAAAAAATGACTGTGCAGTTCTATGGAGAATGCCTAGCTGAGAGCTGTTTATGTTGGATCCAACCCCATCTCTGTTGCTGAATGGCAGTTTGTTTTCCACTTGAACTGGGGAAGGGATAACAGTCTGGAAACTTTTTCAACGCAGGAAATTTTTTAAAAATTTAATACAATTACTTAGTCAAGGTAATAGCTAATGTTGTTGTTCTGCATAAAGCCATCTGGCTTTCAGCTATTTCTTGTTTTCACGGGAGTCCCCATCAGTCTGTCACTGCAGTGGAGGCACACACAAGCCCACCCAAGAAACCAGAACACAGATTGACAGTGGGCTGGGGAGGAGGTTCCTTGTAATTTTTTCCTGCACACCATGCTCTGCTTTCCTTATTGGTTTGGGGATTACCCATGTGCAATTAGCCGTATTCACTCTCTCTCCAACTTCTAGCTCTACCATGCCATAGAGAGAAACAGAGGTAACATTTTTTCTGTGTCTTCCTGTCAGCAAGATTTTATCTAGAATTGTAGAAACTCGTTTTCAGTCTTGCTAGTTTTAGTTTTAGCAATCTCTGAACTTTGTGCCTAAAAACATCGGAAGATGGTTTCCACCAGCATCATAATCCTTCCTTTATTATCAACAAAAATAAACCTCTGTTTTGGAGGCTGATGAGTTGATAACTCGTCAGGTAATACATAAATAATCGCAATTGTCATGGATAAGTCAGCAAGTGAAGTTTTCAAGTTAGAAAGTTATGAATTTAGTGTCTTGTTCTGTGTGTCTTAGGGAAATCACAACTTTTCCAGTAAGTTCTGAGGAGAGCTCAAGGAGAGCCCTCTGTATATATAAACAATGGAGAACTTCTAGTGTTTAGTCATTGTTTAACACAGCAACAGTAGGAGAACCAGACTAAATTCTGTCATCAGATATATTCTTTAGCAGCTGCAGACTGGTCCAGATGTGGTGTGCCTGACTCTAGATCAGCCCTGTGCTCTCAGGTGGGATGACCACTGGGGATGCAGGCATAAATTAAAAATACCGAGATCCATGCACAGGAGATGACAGAAAGGACACTAGAAACAGAAAATAATGCTTCATTTGTTTCATCACTTGTTAAGCAGTTCATTAACTGAAAAAGATTACAGGTTCATAACCAGTGTCACTGCTTTATTTATCATTGTTTTGGTGTTTGAAGATTCAAATTACTGAGCTTCACAAAAACACACTGCTGCAGATTTAATGAGCATTTCATATTACTTATCTAGAACACCACATTATTACATTAACTAGTTCAGATCTATGGCAAATGCACTCACTGAGGTGTTTTTTTATCAAACCTATCTCATCTTAGAATTTCATTTAAAAAGTAAGAATGTGCAAAAATATTGGAGGGTTCCACTGAATGACTATTTAAACAGGAAAGGATTTGCTTTTACATTTGCAACTTAAATAACAAAATGGAAAGCTTGTTAGTATGCAATTCACATAATTACTTTAGTTTCCAGTCTCATTAAATGTAATTAGAACTGAGATACCTGTCAAGATAAGTGGATAAAAAAAGATTACCAGCATTGTGCCCAGATCTCTTCACCAACTTCTGGTTAATTTCTAATTTACAACATCAGTGCAACACTGGAAGTAACAAATATTTCACAGTTAACAATGTCAGAAAATTTAAAAGAATGTGGGGATTTAATGTACTGCACCAGGGTGCCTATTATAAAACTATCATGAACATTGATTTGGATATTAGGCTAAAAAATGTGTTCTTCTCAGGAATGTTTACAGTTTTAAAAATAAATTTGGATTTGCAAATGGATAATGTGCATGAGGCTTTTGCCTTTGAAATGGTAAATACTATAGAGTGGCTTTTTGCATGCAGACAGTTCCCTAACAGCTGTAGTGTTCTATTAAATGGAGCAATTAACTGTGTAGCTATGATGTCACACACTGAATTAATTTCTCCAGTAATAATAGTTAGAATGTGACCTTTCTAGTTCAGAAGAATTTGATACTGTAGACCAGAGGTAATGAAGACTTCTAGAAATTATAAATAGAGCTTGGAGGCCTAGGGGAAGCTGGTGAGCAAGCTTGTTTGTTTTTGATTCTCTAGTTTGTAAGGCTTCAAAGCTCAGATAAATTTAGCAAAAATCAGCAGAGAATAAATAAAATTGCAGAGCAGATGTCCACTTTTGCCTGCATGTTGTGGAGTACCTTATGGTAGAGAGAAGAATTTCTGTCCATCTCTCTCTAAAATTACTTTGATGGTAGAGCATGTCCAGCCAACATTAACTTCTGAGGGCCTCTTTCTCCAGAGAAAGACAAAGATCCTTCTGAAATGTCACTTCATAGGGATTTATAGGTTCAAGTACAAAGACAGTCTTGAATTTATTACTCACTGTCTGGGAATTTAAAGTCCATCTATTTCTTCAAATGATAACTTAGAGAGAAGTATGACAGCTCTGTAAAAGGGCACCACCAGGGCATTTTATTTTTAAAATTAGTTATGTTTTATCTCAGTGGTTGGAAGAACTCACAGAAATCTCCTTAGCCAAGACCTGGTCTAGGAAGACACATGTAAAATATTAAGAGAAATTAATAGGACAGATTAAAGGGCAAGTTACCAGCAGAACTAATGTTCTTTGTACCTTGAGTAAGAGCTCCTGCTCTTAATTTGTTTTTTCAAGAAGAGAAAAATGCTTTCATCATTGTATCTAACAAAAACAAATGCCATAGAAGATATTTTGAAAAAATAAATTCTATATCAAATAGATTGTTCCATATTCACATTTCCTTCCTTGTCTGGAAAAAAAAAAAAAAATTGGATTTTCCTGAAATATCTTAAAAGCTCCTTTACAGTTAGTTTCAAGCTTTCATGAGAAATTTTATCACTGAACTATAATTCTTTCTCTCTACACTCTTTAACTAATCCTTTTCATACATCTGAATATATATGGTATCCTTTGGCAACAAATCACTGCAGGTCACTCATAAAAGTTACCCTCAAATACAAGAGTGAGGTCTAACCCTAGGAAAGAATGATGGGAAAAATGAGGAAGGCAGCACAATGCCAAGCAGTGCTGTGTACATATCAAAATGTCTTCAAACCATGGCTGTTTAGCTGAAAGCCAAAATAGTTCTTTCAGCATGGCATTAAGAAAAGTCTTGGGTCCAGAAACATCTTTGTATTCACTGCAGGCATCTGAAACAAGCAAAGCACGACTACCAGAAATGTCTGTCCACAAGGGGATATTCCGTATTCATGGTGGTTCTGACTAGTTCTCTTAAAAGACATGAAGTTGTTGAGGAGTGTCACTGCCCAGTACATCTGGGACCCTGGGATTAATTTGTGTGATCTGCCATGGATTACACTGGATACATCTGGATACAGTCCCAGATAATTGGCTTTAGGCGGCCCTACTTGGACCAGTCAACCTCCAGAGGTCCCTTCCAGCCCCAGCTATTCTGTGATTCTGAGTGGCTGTGGTCATTATTCCATTTAATTGATGGAAAAGCTGAGTGAAAGAGTAATGCCCATCATCACACAAGACACAAGCAGAAAAATGTATTCTCTTGAGTCCCAGTATCCTTTATGAACATAATTAGAGCAGCTCATGCACAGAAACAAGGTGATAAATTTGTTTGATGTTCAGCAAGAAGGAATATTTTTTGTTATGTTAATATCAAAGAGTATAATGAAACCCTTGCTGTGGAGGTGTTTGTAGATTAGAGGTGAAGCATATGTAATAAAGTGGGTGAGTGGCTTGCACCAGGTGCAGGGATAGGCAGGGATAGCAAAGATAGGAGGAGTAGGAGGACAAAGGGAAAGCAGAACGGGGAGGACACAAGCATGAATAGAGAAAGAGGCAACAACAGAACGGCTGTGGGAGCCAATGGGGGCAGGTGGAGATCCAAACCCATCAGTGTAATGTTCAGATGCTCCATTAATAGATGCAACCCAGGAGAAGCACAGAGGCCTCCCCCAAGAAGGGCCAATGAACAATCATCTCATCTGGCTGGCATTTACTGTAAGACTGTTTAAATGACATTCAAGCCTTGTTACCAACAAGAGAGACATATAATATATACAAGACTGAAAGGTAACCTATAAATAAAAGCTGGGGTGAGCTATAAATACAAACTGAGAAGCCATGGATTTCATCAATGCCTCACTATTTACAAACGGACTTATTGAAACACACTCTCTGCAGAAAACCCCTCATTGCTACGAGTACTCACTGTGCTTTTGAGGAAATTGTGACTGCACAGATCTCTATCCATAGGACTATTCTTTCTCCTTTGGTAAATTCAAATCCATACAAATTTTGGGAACACAAAGTGTAGAAGATATTAATAAACAAATTATTCATAATGACATAGTTACTATTATAAAAATGTGGCAGCAGTATGAATGACAGTCAGGACAATTTCAGAGCTGTCATCAAGTACTTGTATATAAAGAGGCCAAGGACACCTTGTAGAAATATTTTCTCCCTCGTGTCTCAAAAAATCAGAATAAAACAAAGCAGAGAAAATTTAATTAGACAAATTCTACTACAAGTCATACACTTCAGGATCCATCAGATCATAGAATCATAGAATGTTAAGGGCTGGAAAAGACCTTCAAGATTATCTGATCCTCATTCCTCCTGCCATGGTTGGCATTGTTGGAGGAGCAATAAAAATCAGTGTTTCAATACAGCCATCTGTTACCTCAAACATTTCAGCTGTTGAGAGGCAAAGACCACCCTCTCAAGCTTATTTCTTGTCAGGTATTATGTGGAAAAAATGCAAATCTGCGTTGCATTTTTTGATTTCACATTGCTGATCATCTTGTGAACAGCCTAGTGTTCATGAGTCAAACAGATGAGGATAAAAACTGTGAAGCAGAGGAGCAATGCCAAATAATATTCAAAACAGAAAATAATATTACAAGAACTGTTTTCATGCAGTTATCTCTGGTGGGCCTACTCTTTTGGAAAACAGGAATCAGGAACCATACAGAAGCATCTGGCAGCATCTGGTGCTGGGTTCAGTGGTTTGTTATCTCCTAGTTAAGAAACGTGGCAAGTCAGCCTTTCGTGGTTAGCTAGGCCAAATTAGAAATATGGATTACCTGCTGAGACACACTGCTCAGATATCACACATGTACCTGTAAAATATGTACTGTCTCCTGGGCACATAAAAACAGCATAGTTCTAACTTTCAATGCATTCCAAAATTTCTTTAAGCAGTGTTTCTCAGCTACAGTCAATATTTGATCCCAAAGCATTTTCAGCAAGAACTGGTGAGCTAACACCACTGAGTTCCTCATCCACAAATGTGAAAAAGTCTGGGTGTGAAGAGCACCAAAGCATCACACACTGCCTGAATGAGCAAAGCCTTCGTTGGAAGAGATGTGAGATGGATACAAAAACTTTTGGCAATTCATCGCCTACCAAAAATAGGGCTCCATCTCCATAACGTAAAGGCATGTGGATGCATGGACCATTCAAACAAAGCATTAATTAATAAACACCTTATCAGTCTGGTAAACTCAGTCTCTGATGGGTCCAGAGCAGCTGCCTACACATTCTGAAAAGGGGGAAATGCATGCAGGTTTTCCTGTCTGCTGACCCTACGCAGCAAGTGCGGTTCAGATGTTTTCTAGGAACATGCGAGTCCATCCAGTCTTTTGGGACCAGGGCAGGAACCAGCATGGCTCAGTCAGCAGCAGGGCCCTGCAGAGCAAATATGGGTATATTCTTTTCCCCCACTTAACCCCTGTCCATCCCCTTGTAAACACCCTCCTCTGAAACCCCATGCAGTCAATAGATACTCCTAAAACTTCACATACTGAATTCTCAATCTGAAATTTAACCTCCAGGTGTTAAACACCTTTTCTGTGATCAATATATGCATGTTGGCTGTGGAAGATGGCAAAGAGGCCAGGGCTCCTGAGTGTGCTGCACACCAGGAGAGGGGCTGGCACCGAGCTGGAGTCACACACGGCGCTTACTGTACATCTGCTGGATTTTATATTTTGGCAGCAAATGGAGAGAGGTTTCTCCTGTAGGTCACCAAAGGCAGGAAGGTCAGGAGAATGGGATACAGTGTTATCACAGCTCTTTTTGTTCACATAAAGTTTCCCAGCAGGCTGAAGAAGAACTAAATCTTTGTGTCTGTGCTTATGAATAACACATCTTTGATCTGAGGAATTTGAAATGTCTGTTAGTTTGCTCCCAGGAAGAAAGAAGCGGTCAAATGACCACCAGTCTACAACTGGAAGTCTAGATTTTAAAAATCCATGTTTAAATGCACTGTAAGTCAATTATGTCTTGAGCTCAAAAGCAGATGTAACAGTCATGTTGCTGTCCTCAGTTCCTTTTTATGAATGAAATACCAAAAGTAGATTTGTATATCTGTCCAAGGTAAAGAAGGCAGTTTTGTAGTTAATGATTTCCAAGCATGATAAGCCATAGCTTTTGTACCTGCCCAGAGCAGTTTTGAGATAGGATATCCATGGATTCAAAACTTTGATTACTTACATCCCAATTTGGCAAAGAAGTGTTTTTAGTGTGCCTTTTGGAGGGAACCAGAAGATGTCCTTAGAATGGCGTCATTCTTTCTAGGCTAGATTTTTCCTGCCTGTAAGAAAGAATTGTTGGGTCTGTCAGACCTCAAGATTTCCTTTATATGCATTGACTTTCTCTACCTGAATATACTGACTAGTAGAACAGACTCTAAGGAGCCTTTACACTTCTCAGAGGGTACATGGTGTCCAGCAGTTTGGCCCGACCTATGGCAGAGCTGTTGCATCCTGGACACTTCTACAAGGCCCAGCACATCTGACATGCAATAGATTTCATCTCCTGGACTTTGCATGCACAGCTGGCACCACACAGGAACTACCCCTCCACGTCCCTCTATGCAGTCAGGAGCAAGCAGCAGGCACAGCTGACCTAATTTAGAAGCATTTCCGTATACAAGAAATCAAACCATGCAGCGGGTGTCCAGCTGGATGCTGGCCACATGGCATCTCATGTGGATGTCTCCATGCAGATGATGACTCCCAGCTTGCTGTGGTTTAGTTTTCCTGCACAGGCAGTCCCACCAAGGGACTTGGCAGCTGCCAAGGCCAGTTTGCCCAGCAGGGCCACGGCTGTGTTAGCTGAGCATTGTACTTGGGGCACAGAGCTCCTCAGGGCTTCAGCCTGGGACTGTCTTCAGAGTTTGCACAGACTCGCTGGGTGAGACCTACTGAATGCTGAATGTTTGGCAAGATTTCTGTGAGCTCTTGGCTGGGGATTGAAAGTGAAGTCCCTATTATAGGTGATCAAAAACAGGAATCTCTTTGGAAAAGAGTCCTACCTATTCTGAGGAGGCCAGAGAAACTGAAATAACATCAAATGTACTGTAGAGGACTGCTTTCTCAGACTTATTTCTCTAATGTTCTTATTTCTAATAAACAATTACATAAATGAAAGTACTGGGAGATACTCAAGCAGGAAACCATCTTTATTTTTAGGAAGGGCAATAGGCTATTTATCCCAAGTTGGCCCAAGCAAACAATCTTCAAAAAGGCCTCAGAACTGTAGCTGCCAATTTCAAATACTGCTTATAAAGAAAAATAAACAAAAGCAAGCATGCTTGGGTTGGGTTTGGAAATGTCCTCAAGGAGCAGAGGGCTGATGTTTCCATGGTAAAGCCATGCACTTCCAGCAGACTGGTCTCTGCTTTAGACACAAGGATTTTAAAATGGATGGAAGTTGTTTAGAATATTCACTCATCTCTGCACATCAAAAGATGTAGAGTTTCAGAGATTTGATATTATTTGGAGTCTTAAACTTCTGTTTGTCTAAACTGTTCCTTCCAGATAAACATTACACATTGATGTGAAGCTGTCAAGAAGGGACATTGCTTCACTCAATTTGTCTGATTGTTGTCATCAATGCATTAAATTATCCACGTGTCCTACTTTTACAGGTATCTGGCTGATATGATGCCTATTATATCAGAGGAACAACATTTTTCTATTTTCTTTTCTTTTTATGAAGCAAAGCCTCATAATGTTCAAGAAGAGTTTGTTTTCATTTCTTCTTTTTTTTTCTTTCATTTTATGAGAAAGAATGGGGATTTTTAAGGGTCCCACAGTTCCAAAATTGTTAATCAATCTATGTCAAGTGCTAAATATTATTATGCAAATAATTTGTAATATGTGTCACATCCTCCATAAATGTTTTGATTGAGAGATAGCCTCTCAGGCCAGATTTCACACTTCTCAAACTACGACTTCCTCAGGTTTATGTCCACTGACAATATTTTTAGCTCCTTTACAGAGCAGATCCGACTGCAGAAAAATGAAAACTGGAATGAACACATGTATTTTCAAAATTAAACTGTATGGCAAATTAACTTGCAACACCATCATGATAAAGCATGTAAACAAGTTGTGGTATGTCAATTTAGCCAGAGATAGCTATCTGTGTATGTACTTGGCCATCACCAGATGACAGGTAATGAGAATTAATTAAATTCTCTTCCACTGAAGGCTAAAAGAACATGATCAGAAACAGTTTCTAAGACTTGAATAGCATACCACAAATTACGCTAGAGTCATTTATCTAACCTCTTGACATAAGAAGTAGTAATGTGTGGAGGCTGACAGAAACTAAGAAAATGTGCATTTTTCCTCCTGCTATCAAAAATCATCCTTCTACACAAAATATGGGTGCTTGCAATACAGGTTAGAACTTCTTTGTATTTTTGCAAATAGATCTGGGATATCATGTTAATCATGTAACTTTCATTTAATCAGCAGCCCGTGAGTTTATCAGGTTCAGGTGTGCCCAGATTGCATTCACTTCTACTATCCTGAACAGACCTTTGAAGTGCGAATCTACTAAGTAATACTGTAATGTTTGATCTTTGCCCTCATGCCTGAACATCCCTGTAGCTCCCTGAGGATCCCTCTCACACCTCGAAGGTGTGAGACTTTGGACTCTCTCTCTAGCAGCAAAGAACATAACACTGCTGGGAGCTAAGACCAAAGCTCCACTGGCACTAAACTTAGCAGCAGCTTGGCAGCTGACATGCCATGACTACTCCTTTGAGTGCTGTTCCTCAGATTCATCTCCCCACGTGCACAAGCTGTTTCCTTTTTTACAGTGGTCCTGGAAGGAAGCACCACCTCTTTCTTCTGGGTTTGTTTTGGACTTGATGTAATGGGGTTCCTGGTCCAAGACTGATAATAGTATAATGGATGCAACAAAGGCTGAAATGTCCTTAATGTAGACCATTTAACCCTGAATACACATCTTTTTGTGTACCCCAGCACTTGAGAGAAAACTCTGGAAGTAACAAGCACTGGTGTGCATCCAAGGGAGCCTTTTATTACAGAAGAAAGACACCTTTTGTGTGTTTATATATTCAAAAGAAAGTTGTAAGTTTCAGTACCAACTAAAGATACATGCCATGTTTTCTTCCTATTCAATGAGAGAGTCAATGGCTGCATCTGAATAAAGCGGTGTGGAGACCTCCTAGTCAGACAGCACACTCTGTGTGTGTTACTGGCACAGCACTCTTCTACTGGAGAAAGAAACCAGAAGAGGCGGGTTCACAGCAAACAGCCACCACTCCTGTGAGCTGGCAGCAGGGAAGGAGTGGGGGTTGGTTCTGCCCTCAGTTTGCAGGCACAGATCAGGAGCAGCTACAGTGAAATTGGTGAAACTGCTTGAGTATAATGTGGGAGTAAATTCATGCTCTGTGTACATGAATTGTCTTCCATCTTCAGTCCCATCTTGTACCCAGATCACCAGAAAGGTCTGAAGAAGCAGAAAATTACTACAGGCTCCACAGCACTGTCAGCATGCAGCTGGTTTTTGTTTTTAAGAAATGTAGTCATTAAATCCAGATGCAGGGCGGGCGAGGGGGAATACATGCCCCACGGGTGCAAAGATTTTGAGGAGATCAGCAAGGCCAACATTTGATTGGACTTTTCACCTTGAACTGGAACAAACTTTGTCCCTCAGGGAAAAAAGTACTTAATAATTGTGAAGACATAATTGCTAATGCAGACCTAAAATTTTGGCCTTCTAATTGTCTTCACCATTCAGAAACAGGCAGTGGACAGAAATGTTGCTCACTTAATTGCCTGCATAGCGATTTTGCAGGGAGGGTATTTCCATTTTGTTCCAGACCTGTTTGTGCTTTGTGTGCAATAATTTGGTGCTTCCAGAACATTCAGTAATTTGAATCCCTCAATTAGCTCAACACTCTGATACTTCCTTTTATAAATATGATGTTGGCTCATGGTCTGAAGCAGCCAACCGATCACTCCATTATCACTAGGAGGGCAAGGAGCAACAAAAATATATCAGAATAATTGAGAATGCCTGAGAAAACTTCAGAGCCCAAAGGAAACAATCTGGATCCCATTTTCCCTTCATTCCCTCATCCCTCATAGAACTGACTGTCAATACCTCATTTCTGGTTTACGTTGATGCAACCCATGGTTTGAAATACTGTTTTAAAATAGTGAGAATCAGCATTTTCCAAGTTTTTTGTGATGAATTGAATACCTTGGGGGGGGGGCGGGGGGGAGAAGTTGTGAAAAAATACCCAGATGACTTCCACACATCTCATTTTGAAGAGGAGCTCTGACAATGAAAATAAGGGACCCAGAATTGAGGCAGATGTCTTGAGGAACAGAGAACTGTGCTGATAATAGGAGGTAAACGGGTTCCCAGTGGACTTCAACAAAGGCTGTGCAGCCCTTGCCCTTGTGCTCAAACCAAGGATGTAGCACTGAACTGCACTAACTTGTTCCTGCTGGGTGTATGGACTAGATGAAAGCTCACTCACGGCTGCAATGCAGATAACACCATTAGCTGAAGTATAAATGAGATTATCTTTACGGCTGACTGAAGGATTTTCACAGACACCTTTACATGTATTCCTACATTTCCATTGTCCATATTCACTATCATAAGTGAAAAAATTTTCTGCTTAGACCTGCAAAAACCAAGAAAGCTTTTGGGCAGACACTGAAGGAACACAGCTAGGACCACCCACCAGCTCTGAGGCATCAGAGAGTATAAGAAGCTTTAGATCTGTATGGGTGGAAAGAAATATTGCAAAGGCAGACATTGGAACAAGAATCTGTTTTCAATTTAGAAACTAACTGTCTCCCTTCCACAGTGTGTGGTGTAATCATTCAACTGCAATCCTTAGTCTAGCGGGAGCCAGTCCTACCACTGTGTGTTAAGACTAAACAACTGAAAGAAACAAGCAGTACAAATAGACAGTATTTCTGCTGTCCCAAAGAGTCTGTGGTCTGAAGACTTTGCCTCCTAGGAGCTATTATCACAGAAAGTGTTTCCAAAGCAAACCAGATAAAATTCTGTGCACAAGAATGGTAAAGGCAACTGAGTTTTCCATTTATGTTCATCTCAACATCTCAGAGCTCTATGGGATAAGATTGGACTAATGATTCATTTCTAAACCTCATTTTTAAAGCTTGTTATTAGTCATCTCCAAAGATACATTGTTTTCTAAGCGAGCAGCTTGTCTGGCTGGACAGAAGGACCTACCCACAGTTGGGAATGGAAGTTAACATGCAGATGCAGACGAGACTTGGGATTGCTGCCTCTTGCTCCCAGTGCTCCACAGCGCATGACCACAACACCATGCAGACATGTGAGTGCAGGTCCCAGCAGTGACATGGCCACAGCATTGAGCCAGGGCTAGTTAGCCCTAGCCAGCAGCAGGGACATCTGCCACTACTGCTCACAGGGCAGTTTCTGCAACCAGGGGAGGCATCGTTTAGTACTGCAGACTTGCTGTTCCTGACATAGCTTACAGTGGGCATGAGAAGCTGTGGATACCACAGTGCAGAAAAAAACTCATCCTTGATCTCAGGGCAACCCAGGACAATAAAGAATAGGAAGACACAAAGGAAAGAATCCTAATTTGACCAGTACAATACAATAAAAAGCCTCTTAGCTCATACAAATGCAAGAAGACCCATGCCTTTCTGAGTCACTTGAACTTTTCCCACTTTTTGCAAGGGTGGGTGACCTCAAGGGCCATAGAATACAAAAAGTGCTATAGAGAGTGCCACAAAAGATACCCCACAAAAGCCTGGTGTACCTCAAGCTCTGAGCACCACCTCAGGGATGCTGTTCATAAATAATAGCAGACACAGGATGTGGCAAATCATTTTTGGAGAGCTAGTTGACATGCCAGTGCCTTCTCATTGGCTCTGCAACAACATTGCAAGAGTTAGACAAGAGTAAGATATTTAGGATCCAAAAATTCATGAGTCTGCATGGATCTAACACAATACATGTGATACAGGGAGATTGGACAGGGTGAGCAGGGTGACACAGGGTGCCTGAGTTAACAGAGGTTGCTCCTGAGGCCAACCTGTGCATGTCTCACCAGCTTTGCATAATGAGGAAGCTCCTCAGTGAAGAACAAGAATTTACAAATAACACAAACAAAAACTATCCTCTTTCATTTTCTTTTATTTTTCAGTCTTTGAAGGGCATCTTAATAGCTTTGTGTTTTTGATTCCATATATTATTGCTTTAATTTTTATTCAAAAGAAGGTGATCCAGATATTTACAATTTCTCTTTAATTTTGGTAAGCTTTGGTAAGTTATCAAAATTACTAAATTATATATACAACAGGGACAGCCACACATTTATCCAAAAGGGCATTGATCTTTGTAGGTATATTTCTGTCTCCTTCAGGTTATTCATCCAAAGCTCATCAGAGCTTTGATGTAAAGTAAATTTTCTAAAGCTTTTCTTTTTTCTTTTTTCTTTTTTTTTTAAGTAAAAGCTATTCCTTTCCTATAAATACACCTTCTTTACCAAAAAAGGATCATGATTTCTGGTTAACTCATCCTTTAGTATAACATGCAGTAAGAATCTGCCAGCTCCATACCCATTGCTTGTCAGGGACAGGACACAGGCAGGAATGCTGAGAGCTTTAACACTCTAAGGCAAAAAAGCAAGCACCAGGACAGAGAGTGAAAGAACAGACTCAAGTGAAGACTGTGTGTGTAGTCTGCTATGATGGGTACAGTGTGCTCAGGGAAGACCTGATGATTGTATTCTTGCTTTCCCCTCCTCTCACCAAACCTAATTCTCCAAATACATATGCATAGGAAATACTTTCTTTTTCATTGCAGGGATGCCAAGAGGGATTTTATCGTACCAGCTCAGGAAAATGCTCTCCTTGCAACTGTAATGGTAATGCAAACAGATGCCTTGATGGATCTGGAATCTGTGTGGTAAGGAATTCCTGTCTTCTCTGACTGTCTGACTTTTCTTTTAACACCAATGCTCAGTTTCAATATACAGCAAAGCAGTGTGTGTACCACAGAAGCTTTATGCTGAAGAATGATCATAACTAGGGCCAAGATTGATACATTAATGAATTATCCTGGCCAAAATTCGTTCTCATTTAAATTATCTCTGCAGATTCAAAACAGTTCCTCATGTAGTATTTATGAGAGTTAGTACACTGGGGAAAATTTTTAGTCCATCAGAAATATGGAAAGAGTTTTATATACCTCTGGAGAAAAAAGTGTATAAATTCAAACACATTTTATTCACCCCTTTATGAATACAGTGCTGTGTATAATATAAACAATTTACAGTGGTGAGTGACCCCTGTGAGTGCATATACATGTGTTATCCATAGCAATTCTGCTGCATGGCAGCCTCCTGCTGTGAAGGAACAACATGAGAAGGTTGAAACAATACACCAAGGGAAGTGTGTTGAATTCCAAGGTACTGTTACAATTTCCCATATGTTCAATCTGACTCAGAATCAGCTCAAACAGAAAGCTGTGTGTTAGTAATAGTAGTCAAACATTTGTAGCTCCAGAGCAAAAATCAGCCCAGTAAAACTAATCCCAACTACTAGTGGGCAATCAGGGCACTAATACACTAAAAAAATGATGGAAGTTAATACTGTATTTAAACCACATGGCAAAAGCTAGGCACTAGTATACTCTTCACAGGCTTGTAAAGCAGGAGTAGAGCCCAGAACTGCTTGCTCTGCCATGTGTTACTTTTGACAAGTCATAAACCTTTGCCCTCGGTTTATCTCTTCATAAAATGGACTCATAATATTCACATACTTTGCATCGTTGCAGCCACTATCAAGCTTTTGGTTATACAAATACATAAAGTTCCATGGCATATTTCCTACCATTTTTATTCTGTGGGAAGAAGACAGTGCAGCTGTTCAGTGCAGGGGCAATTACTATGGTTTGGCCATTGTAATGTGCTTAGAATTGGCTGGTTTCTGCAGAACACATATTGGCTTGGTCTTTTAATACTAAATTTTCAAAAGTGGTTTTAAACCGCCAGGCATTCCCCACTATTCTCTTTTACATGCACAAGGCTTTTGCTCATGGGATGATTGCTCCCTTAGTGTCAAGTGACAAGGATGCCAAGGGGAAACTTCTGATGGAAGACCTGGGAATGAGAAGGTGAGCCTGTCAAATGTCTCCGGTCACCAGAGAGCTCCATAGTGGAACATATGAGGAAGGGAAGTGATTATATCCTCAGGTTACAATCACAACAAGATCTGTTTCCCACATTCTGCAAAAATAAGGCCAATGTCAGGGGCTCAGGACAAACAAACAAGCAAAACCGGAAAATTTACAATATCATTAAGAAATTATCTGAAAGTAAATGTGCATTCCTGACTGGTGTTTCTTCAGGATACTAAACTCTTGGAAACAGCTAGGTAGTAAGGAATAAAACCAAAAGCTAAACCCCAGTTTACTGTTTGAGTTGAAATAGCCCTTTGACAGCTTATCTGAATGATTTTAAAAGCTATTAAGCTCAGGTCATTTGCTTCTGAATAAAGAGGAACAGTGAAAATGCTTAAGTGAACCAAGAGTGAAAAGGACAGGGAAAGAGCGGAATGAAAAGGAGGTTTAACAGTTTGATAGCATAACACAGAACCCCAGATGTCCATGGGGACCACAGTAACAGGACTTTCCTAAGGATTTGGGAATTTCAATGGAAGGTTGGAAGAGTAATGAAATTGGTAAACAGCAAAATGTGATGAGAAAGCTTGGGAGAAGAAAAGCTTAAAGAAAGAAAGCTGTAACTTGAATTACGGCAGGAAGAAGTATGTTAGATGAATAAATTAATTCAGTTTAGAAAAAGGGGACTTGATGGTTGGTAATGTGACTTGTATTAGAATCACTGGACAATGCAGCCTTACCTAAGGGCTGTTCTGGAGTAGGACATGTACGGATCTGGCCAAAGCCTGCTGGGGCAGGATTGAGTCGTTACATCTACAATTGGGATTTTCTGTAAAAAGATAGGACCACATGGTATGGAAAGCTCACCATTTTCTCTGTTCTCAAAATTTTAGGCAAACTACTCCAATGATTCTTGCAGTGGGAACCACCACACCTGATAGTAAGACAAGATTTTCTGCATTCAGTTAGTTTTTAATGGGCTGTTAAAAATTAAATCTGTATTTATCCCACATTGTTATTGTTGTCATCCTCTATTTCTTTGAGTGTGAATTTACTCTCTCCCTGCTTCCAAGATGCAACAGCATTCTAAAGTTTTATCACTTATGGACTCGCCACCATAACCACATCTTACCTTAACCTTGAGTCACAGATAGAGAATGTCTTTAGCACAGGATCTTTAGAAGAACTGATCTGCCCCAAAGTTAAAGTTTTCTATATCTGCATGTTTATTGACATAGTGGAATGATTTACACATTTAAAAACCCAACATTTTTTAAAGTTAACTCTGCTAACAATGTTGGAAGCAATAATAACCTGAAAGTAATAACAACACTGTGTTTGATCAGTAGGTAATTACTTTTTTTATAGTCTAACTAAGCTATAAGACCTGAATAAATGGACAAGACACTTTGAAAAGGAAAAGGTACTCTGCTTCAAACAGAATTAAATAAAAGGGTCAGGCTCCATACGATGCTCTGAGACCATCATATTATGCAAATCCCTCAAATCAATTTGGCAAATGTTGTTCCCACAGCATACAAATTAATGAAATTTTCATTGACCTGTGCCCTGAATTCAAAATCAAATAAAATTAAACCCTTTTTAATGATGACTTAGGTATCATTAAGGTACCTAAGGCATTATATAATTATCATTATCTACCTAAGGTAGAGTGCTCATATCTTTAATTTCTGCTGACATATATATATTTTGAGGTTCTGTTTCAAAACTTCTCTCAGCTTATTCATAAAGTGTAAATCAAGTCCAAGAGTCATTAAAAGCTTATTGATTGACACAATCAATGAATCAACAATCTCCTTAGGTAACCAGATAGAAGAAATTATTGCAGACAGAGCCTTTCTTACACAGATGTCCACATAAAACCAGTGCAGACATCAGTCACGTGGTCCTGTGAATAAAAGTGAAGAGACACACAGTTCATGTTGTTAGGACAGAAAATCACCCAAGTGTTAGAAGAAGAACAGCCAGCACAGCGTAAGCTCTACTAATGATATATTAAAAGGGAGATGTCAAATAATGCTTCATTTGGAAGACACTACCTGGTGATGGATGTAAGGCTGGTAGGGGAAGAAACAGCAATTCATTGTGCTGATCTTGGTCTTTGGATTTTTGACATAATTTTCTCAGTTCTGGCTAAGAGAAGAAAATTAAGTCTCTTGTCAGGCTTTAGCTTTTGCTTCTGGAAACATGCTTATATGTGATGTTAAGTGCGTGAAACTGCAAGAGCTTCAAGGGGCCATCTGCAGACACAGGGATGTGCATTTGTCCTGCATGAAGCCCATCACGTTTTGCTGCTGATAATATAGGAAGATATGAAGGGAATGCTTTGCCTCCTTCATCATCCCCCAGACCACGCCCCACTGGCAACCTACAGCTGAGCTACTTCTTTAGAGCACCTCCACTGAGGGTTCAACATTTAAAAATTCAGACATGGGAGTGGTCTTCAAATGACTGGTTATCAGAGGGGCTGTGATGGTCACCTCTGAAAAGAGTGGCATATGGAGGTGAAGCAGCTTTTCCAAAGAAATGAGCTGTCATATCCTATGCAAGCAGTACAATTGGCAGAGCTTTACCATGCTAAAAATTTGATTGCACAGTCCAGGGAAAGAAGTTGCATAAGGTGACTGCAATGTACTACGGCAATGACTCCAAATGAACGCAACAAAATGGATTGAAAGGTTGAAAGGTTTTTAAAAAATACCAAGCTGTTTATCCAGGCAAAATTTTTATTAGACTGAGTTATCAATGTCTTATGTGAGTTTTCTACTGTTAATGGAGATTAGATCTTCCTACATGAATGAAAACACAGAACAGAAGGAAGTCTGGAGGAAGCTTTATTGCACAAGGTGAAAGGTAGATTTCTTGTTGTCTCCCTAAAAATCCCTAAGTGGTTTGTTATCATTTCAGTTCCATATATTTGATCTGCCTTTATATAAGTTATCCAAATACTCATACGTAAATAAATAGATAAATAAATAAAAGTGACCATTTTGGAACAAGAAAGACCAAATGATCCTAACAATGGAGAGGATAAATCCACTGGTATCCTTTCCAGCCTTTTATGGAATTTTTTACAATAGAGGATATTGTCGTGTAAGTGATTTGTGTTTAAGCATTTGGGTTTACAGCTGAGTGGAAAGGTTGGAACAGATTTGCAGCTCTGCCCAAGAGGATAATATGTTCCACATGGTTGCCAAGGCTGGTCTGGAGAATTGCCAGTGGATCTACAACCATCCATCAAGCATGAGCAAAAAGCAGTAGGCAGCTAGCAAAACTCCCCAGCTTATTAGGTACTTCTGCCTTCATAAAGAGCCTTGCTGCTTATAGCTCACCGCTTCTTTCTGCAAAGATGGGCTACAGATATCTACACAGCATCAGTGATTAATGTTTGCAAATCTAACCAGAACTGCAATAATCTCATGCTAAAGTGCAGCCCTTTTCCAGAGTGTTTTAGAATGCAGTAGTTGTCAAAAGCATTAGTGTTAGTCAACTCATTTTCTCAGGTATAGATATTTCCCTCCCACTTACCTACGTTTAAACTCAGTATTTGTTGTCCTACCCAGTTTACTGTTGAAAACATGCAACAGTGACCCCCAACATGTGACTGCTTTGTTTACATTCCTGTATAGCTGGTGCAAGAGGCACAAAGGAAATCAGGCCAAGACTGAGGAGGGGCTGCTGCTGTTCTCCCACCTGCTCAGCCACGTTTGTCACAGTCAGCTGCCACAAGTGATGGCTTGGGAAAGTAGTGGGCCAGGTGCATTTGGCAAGGCATCAGCTCCCACTTGACTAATACAGGACAAAGTCTACAAATCAAAACTTTGACATGAAGGGGGTGTGTTGACCCAAACCACATCAGGAAATTAGTTTTGTAGCTATTCTCTTTTTCTTTTTTTTTTTCTTTTTTTGTTAGACAGGTGTCTTTACTTTAGTAAAAATTGCACAATACTTTATGTTTACTTAAAGTACCTCATCTCCTTCTTCCATATGAAATTCTGAAAACTAACACTGCATCTCACCCACAATGGCCAGAGAGAGAAAGCTTGAAATCATAAACCTCATACAGAGGTTTATGATAGAAGATAAAGATAAAACATGTACAAATCTTGGCTTTCAAGTCATTATGCTGCACTCTTTTTATTATTATTATTATTTTGAGACAGTAACAAGTTCTGGTGTGCTGGAATGGGCAATGCTATGCAGTCCTGTAACCTCAGCTGTGAGAGGAAGTCTAAATCTACCTCCAAAGACAGACTGCACAGCAATGTAAACCACCTGCATCTCTTTACCCATAAAATTTATTTATCCATGTGCAATCTTCTGCATTAGCAGTTGTTAAAAGACTATCTGTCAGAAGGACAAGTTATAAGGGAGGAAAAAAGGCAAGCAAACTGACAATTCCCAATACATTGTAACAATGTTTTCATCTCCAAGGTAATAAAACAGGGTTTGAGGACCCTTCCAGACTTCACGGACAATATTTAGCATTCTGTGCTTTTGGGGAGGTTTTATTTGTGGTTTTAGAGGGTGGATGATGTTGCAGTAACTTCACCAGAGGCAGGGCTGAGTGTTAACTTTTGATTGACCCTGGAGTGTCTCCATACCATCCAGCATTAGGCGAGTAATAGGTGCTCTGCACCTTTCTGTGGCAGGTCCTGTATTTAACTTTTGAGAGCACACAGAAAACCAGTCTGCCACCTGTTTCCTATTGAGAAGGTCCAGACTGCCTGAATTGCATTTTGTTATCCCTCAGATGAAATAATTTCCCTAAAACTGCATAAATGGCAGATTTAATGAAGCTGATGCCTTTGAAGGTCATTAGAATGAGCTCTTCTCTTGCAAGTTCAGGTTCCTAAATGAAGGTGGGGCAGATTCCTACCTCAGGACACTTTTTCCATCACTGTAAAAATACGCTTCTAAATACCCACAGAAGCAGCTAAATAAGGTAAAGTGGCTTTTACATAATAACTAATCAGAGAAAAACTACAGAAGTGCCTCAAGCATTCAGCTAACGGGGTCTCTCTCTTTTTCACTTCTCTTTAGTTTAGAAGACAAAAAACTGCAGATTTAAGGAGCAGCATTTGCTGTCCTGCTCTGTTCATTGCAATAGCATTTGATAATACTATGTTAATACCCGTGTGCTGTTTGGAGAGCTGAGGACAAACACGGTGAAGTGAATTGATCAAACACAGTGAAGGCTACAACCAAACCCAAGCCCCTGCCTGTGGTTTGGACACAGGGTGGTTCACTGCCTTCAAGCACTCAGTGCCCATGCTCTCATGTCTCTCTGGTGGTACATGAACATCACCTATTCATTGGATAATGACAAATGCAAAATATTTTTAAAACTGTATTAGCTTTCCATTAGCCTTCTGGCTCTCACCACATTCCCTGTGATAAGTGTACTTCTTTCCTCCTCCTCCTCTTCTTCCTCCTATTCACACTTCCTCCTGGTATTCTTTCATTTTCGAAGCTATTCGTTAAAATAACCTTCTGGTTTTCTACATATTATTTTATTCCTTACAGTAAATATTACTAAGAAAAACCACCTTTAGCTCTAAAACAATCAATGGCTAATCTATTAAAAGATCTATGGAAAAAAAATTGACTTTTTTTCCTTTTTCTCATCACATTCTACTTGCTGTAAAGTTCTCCAGCCAAGTCACAGCCTTGTAGAAAGATATGTTTTCTGTGCAACGGGTTCTCTGTGACTATAAAGTTTGCAGCAAGACAAGCAAAGTCTTCTAGAATCAAAAAGGATCTGAGCTAAAATAAAGAGTCCTAATGGGGGAGCCTTTATGGAATTCAAATAAGAAATATTGGTTAAAAAAAATCAGATGTGTTTTCATGAGCAAAACGAAAAACATGAATGTTGCCAGGACAGAATTGTGCCACTAAATCAAAGCCACAACACTAGGATACAAAATTAGTTTAGGAATGCCTGTGCAAATGAAGCTTGACTATTTATTTTCATTAAATGTCTTCCCTAATCACATTCCTCTCTTCTCATATGCTTTTCTTCAAAGAACACACCATGTTTGGAGAAGAGAGTTTCAAATCTTCAGGGGCTACCACAGGTGAAAAATCAGTTATCTGAGCTCACCCACGTTCATCCCAGTGCTGTTGAAAAAGTTCCAGCCACAGAGACACCAAGGTGCCCCTTGCCCCAGGCTAGGGAGCTCCCTCCCGTTCTGAGCTCTCCTCAAATCCCACACACAGCTTCCTTGCCAGTTCCTACCACCTGGGCCAGGTAGCACAAGAGTCCTGTGTAGGGCCTGACTGACTGTCTCTACTGCCCATATGCGATACCCAGCAGAGGCAATGCGAGACCAGGCTGGGAGGGCACCTAGCCTGGCCCATTTCTGAAGTCTCTGTTTCATACTCCATCAGCCACAACTGCTGTATTATAGAGCTGGTAACAGGGTACATACGTTCTGAGTCCTTTGAATATCCATTTATATATTTATCTGTTTCCCACTAATTCATCTAAGGAATCCCTTTTTGTCCCTACAAGTACTCTTGTGTCCTGGCAACAAGTAGCAGAAATTTATTTTCTGTGTATAGAAGTACCTTTTCAAGTCAGTGCCCCTCAGTTCTTGCATTGCAGAATTTGGGTGAACTATTGTATTTCTTTCAGCTTATTCACAAACTTTCTAATTGTACATAACCCAAACACACCCTCCTGCCTTTCTGTCTCAGATGAGCAGCCCTGCATTTTTGGCCTCTGTAAGACAGTGGTGAATACTGAATAAAACTCATATCAGCACCAAGGCTTAGGTGACCCAAATAGTCATCCAAACACCTTTTCCCACTCTGAAAAGCTACCGTTATATCCTACCCTTAATTTTCTACCTTTTATCAGCTTTCAGTTTGCAAAAAAAACTTTTTTCAGGTTTTCTGTCAGCTTAGTTGGCTTTCTGTGGAAGTCCAGATAGGTTACATCCTCTGGTTCCCCTTCATACCATTGCTCATTTGTACCATTCTGCAGCAGGTTAGAGATGCAGGAGTACCTAAATCAGATGATGCTTATTCATGTACCCAGAGATCTTCTTCTTTATTATAGATATTGTCATCTTCCCAGGGATGGAAATCACATCTGTCAGTCTGCAGTTTCCATGATCAGTGCTTTTAGCTCAGAAGAGGAAAAAATCAAGGAAGCTAACCCAAACCCACAGCAAATATGCACTGACAGAGTAGTTCTCAATACATGTCTGCCATGGATCTGTCTCCTTGCTGCCTCAAGCCTCACATAGCTGCTCACATCTGTACCATATCCATACAAAGTGCTCTACCTGGAGACCTCTTATTCAGGGACACTGCAAAACTCCTTGCACAGTGGCAAGAATGGAAATCCTTTCTCCAGCCTTCCTACTCTTTTCAAGTAGCTTGGTGGGACAGCTCCCAGTGCTCTTTTCCCGTCACCAAGTCCCAGAAGTAGTCTGGCTGAAACCTGTATCTGGGCCCAAGTCTGTTGACAGTATTTACCAGCAGATACCTTTTGTTTTGTTTTGGAGTCATTAAAAGTGCACATGCAGCTCAAAACAGGGCTGCCAGCTCTGCCTGAGTAGCTCTGACACTTCTGCTCCAACACCTGCCAGCCACATATGTCTGTTTTGTCCTGTACTGCACCTTGTCAACACTTGCTGCTGGTCATTGCAATCATCTGTAGTATTTTTATTTGCAGCTGCGTCAGCTTGTTTGCCTGAATCTGTCAATACCTTGAAAGGTCAAGGTCTGGCATCAGCCACTCTTCTGCTTGGCAAGGTCTTCAGCTAAATAATCTCTTTTTCAATTAGGCAGCACCTCCATTTAACTTTCACTATTCTGTCTCTTCCCACTGCAGGACTGCCAGAGAAACACCACAGGTCAGCACTGCGAGCAGTGTCTGGATGGCTTCATCAGTGACGTTGTCAGAGGAGTTCCCACATTCTGCCAGCCCTGCCCCTGCCCCCTGCCAGCACTGGCCAAGTATGTGAAAAGTCTTTACCTCTCTTTGATTTGGGTTGGCTTTGGCCCTTTCTGAGGTGGGGTCAGCATCCCTTCCTGAATGCAGGAGACAAAGGCTGCTGCCCTTGACAAACACAGGGGAAAATAAGAGGAATACCAGCTGCTCATGTTTATAACCACAGGAAACAGAATTTCATTTAGAAGGTGTAAAATATCTTTAAAAGCTCATACAAATTCTTGCCAAGAAGGAAGAGAAAGATCAAGATCATATTCACCCTTTTATGTAGAAGAGATTATTCAGTTGTTTGGTTGTTTTTAAAAATCTCTTAAAGAACAATTCTCAAGAAAGATGGCATCAGGGATTTATGTGGCTGAGACAAACAGAAAAAAAGACAGACAAAATGTTCAATCCATGTCACCTGGAGGGTAAAACCAACCAAAAAAAAGCATGACTTTGCAATCCCCCTGAGTATACAGCAGCTGGATCTGGTTAGTACAGTAACTATTCAAAGGAAAATGCTGCAGGACCCTGTGACAGGCACAGTGCCCCTTCAGCTGATGCCCAGCTACTTTTGGGTAAGAAAGCCTGAAGCCTGACAGGAAACCAAGATCAAGTCAAAGAACTCCAGATGTTGTGTGCTTTGTGCCATCACAGGGGAAAAAAAAAAAAAAAAAAAAAAAAAAAAAAATAGAAAAAAACCCAAAAAACAAAAAGCCACAACCAGCCATTAGAAACTGCTAGTGGCATGTCAGTAATGCAGCTGAAAGAAATTATCAACTTCCTCTTGCTCAGATTCATGCTCTGGGAGAGAGGTATCTATGCAAATCCCACCACATTGTATAGAGGAAATGTTAGTAAATAGTTGCCAACAGGCTGAAGTTATTTTTCAGTGAGCTAGGTTTTCCTCTTGTGTTGTTTCCCATTCTGCTTTTCAGCAGGACAGTGAAGGGAATCTCATCCTTACTGTATTTGTTTGCTGTTGCCATAGGATTACTCACATGGCCTTAAGGTGGGATGAGCTGCGTTTTGCTCAGCTGCTCAGGGCTCAAACTGGCGATGGAACAAAATCACTCTGGCCAAACTCCTGCAGATCCTTTCTTGGCTTTTGCCGTGAGCTGCAGACATGTGAGAAGGGCCATGGGGTGAAGAATAGCTGTTGTTGAAAAAATTCAGCTTTGCCTGGATTACAGAGAAAATCCTCCAGAGACAGCAGAAGAGCCTGGCTTTGCTCACATGTAGAAAGGCTTAGGAGTGAGCAAGCTCGCAGATGAAGCAGACTATTTCCTCCAGTTTCAGTAGCAGCTGTAATGCCTGAAAAAGTAGAAATACCCCAGTCAGGAGCAGTGCTTTTTCCTTGGCAAAGTGATTTTTTTTAACCAGTTGTGCACAGAGCACCTACTTTGCTGTAAGAAGCTGCTCTCTGAGCCGCAACCTGGGCTGCACATGCCTGAGGCACCACCTCCACCAAGCAAGGTCAGTCAGGCAAGGTCTGCTCGGTGCTCCCTACAGCTCAATTTGACACCGCATGGCTGGGTCTGCACTCACCCAGACCCTGCCTCACCCTGCAGCCCAACAGGCTCTGCAGCTGTGGCCCCCAGGAGCAGAGAGCTGGCTGGGCCATCAGCCCACTGAGCAGGGCTCAGTGCAGTGGGACCAGCAGGGGCTCGAGCTACAGCCTTTCTCTGCCAGTGCTGTGGGAGATGGAAGCAGAGGCCAAGGAGCATTCCCTGTTCCAACACACTCCTTACCTTAGCTAGCTCCTTAGCTACCTCTCTTATTCCACACCAGTAGGAAGAAGGAAACCCCAAACCAAAAACTCAGCAGCAAGGGGTTGGGAAGGGAGAACAAATGCTGCAAGGAGCCTGAATGCAGATGACTCAATATTAGCAGCAGTACATGGCTTGGACTTGATGAGCCTCAGGGGTCCCTTCCACCTCAGGACATTCTATGTTCTACGATGTGTCTCCCCTTTGAAACTATCTCAGTAAAAATCCATTTCACTTATTTTGTTTTCCCTCAGAAAACTCCTGAAGGTAATAATTAAAGGAACATCTCATCCCAATTTGCCTCATACTCCTATTTAAATAACATGCAGAAATTGCCTGTTCAGCTTCTTGCATGAGAGAGACCTGACCAGAGAAATAGTCTTCAGCTGGGGCTGGAACAGGCCAAAAATAATTGAGCAACATTAAGCTTTGCATAACTAAATTCAAAGAAAAAATGTTCTTTCTTAGGTTTTTTATTTTTCAATTTTCCTTCATTAATCCTACTACATATAAAGAGTAAGGCAAAATAATAACTCTACCAGAAGCAGAGAAGCATTAAATGGCTTAAAAAAAAGAACATCCAAAGGATGTTGTTTTGTACTCTGTTTTAATTTGGGAACAGATTACCAAATCTGTAAACTGACAAAATCATCAGATAGATATTTTTTCCAGGAATTCAGCAGTGGCTCTAGATTTTCTAACCAGACTATCTTCATATCTTCTATCCTGGGAACTTTTGGAATAACTTTTGGACATTACACATGAAATGTAATGTCATCTCTTTGGAATAAAAAAAGGAGGATGGGAGGTTGTTTCACAGTCCAGCAGATGTTACTTCTTTTCCAGCTCAAGGGAATTATAAAGCCCTTTTTTTCCCCTAAAAGTTCACAAAAAGTATAAAACTTGAGGAAGATTTCAGTCTTACTTCATATCTTAGATCCACAATGTGGTTTTTGCAACTACATAAAGGAATTAGACTTTGTTAAAGAAGAGCAAGCCTGCCAAACTATTATGACTTTCTCAACATGTTCTTGTAAAAGCCACACAGAAGTTAATTGGTAAATTCTGTAAGAATCTCATTTTATGTTCTCTCTAGTTATATGAAATGTTTTGAGGCAGCAAAGATCCAGACAGATTTTTTGTCTCTGGTTGTGCAACCAGTTGAGAAATGCTGGCAGGAACTGAAATTATGCAGAAATTCTGAGCACCTTTCAATGCTCTTTGTTCCTCGAACAAGCAGGGCATGGATCATGCACTTTCCCATTGCTCTGAGTCTTTTGTCCTGTGTGAAAGGGATGCAACCCAGCCACATCTGCCCAGCACCACATGACTCAGGAGCTGTGTTTTGGCAACCATGTGCCTGCAGCTGGAAACTGCTGCCACTCACTACTCTGGTTGCATTCTAGTGCTGGCCGAAATTTATTCACACATCTTGCAAACTAACTAGAAACATCTTAGTACTGTATCTCTTTTTTCCTGGAAATATATTTAAGCCATGTCCATCACTGTGTTTGAAATGTATATACAATCTGCATTTTCCACATCTGGCTACTGCTGTTCCTTGGGTCTCATATTTAGTTAAATATTTTTTAAATCCTGAAAACATAAGAAAAGAAAGGACCCCATGATTTAGAATCATGGCAGTAGAAATTACAGCCCAAGCCATTACTGCAATCAGCATCACTATTTGGCATGTCAGTCTCCGAAGAGGCCACAGACTCTTTTCCAGTTTACTTGGAAAGGTGGTAGATCAGCCTTGGTTATCATAAACTCAGTTACTGTGAATGAGAACAGCATTACTGAGGTCAGTTTTCACCACCAGGTACTTCCAGATCAGAATTTGAGGAAAACTGTAGGATTTGCATAGGAAACTGCTGCACCCATTCCAGAATCTCAGTTCCTGAAGTGCTCACTGCAGTGTCTTTCACTGACAATATTTTACCCCTTGGGATAATAGTCAGGAAGCAATTAGGTTCACTTCACATACACGTGTCCCTTCAGTCCCTTATCTAAAGTGTCTGTATCAAAACCTGCAGATGTGTCTGATCATGTAGAAAAGACAAGATTGTGCAAGACAAGAACTTTCATATATATACATCTGTATTTATATAGCTCCATAGTGCTATACACTAATTAGTGCTTCACAAGGGGTATAATGTAAATTACTTAAAGAGCTTAACACCTATCAGTAATGAATAAGCAAGAGCCAGAGTTCACATTGACAACAATGTCCGTACTGTAACAAAGACACTTTCCCAAGTGTTTTTTATTGCCTGGTATTCTAACAATTCATCCTACTGAAATTCCAGCTTTGCAGTCTCCTGTTACAGAAAAAGTGGAAGTGTGCGTTGCGTCTGCAAGGAAAACTATGCAGGACCCAACTGTGAAAGGTAAGAAATTCATAAGATAACTTTCTGGTCAGCAACACAGAAGTCCAGAATTTTTTCAGGGAATGTTCCCATACTGGGGAGAAATCTTATGCTCTTGTTTTCATGAGGTAGAATCATGTCAGTAATATGATCTCATTCAGTTCCTACTACAAAGCCCTGAAATTTGCTGTGGAGGCATGTCAGCATAAGACAGACATCTACATATTATGTATTTCGATTTGGTTCTTGCACTTTGTGTACCTTCATGTGGTGATCTTCCTAAAAGAAATGCAATTTAAAAATACAAATGCAAATCAGAAACAGCAGCGGAAGTGAAATATCCACCACATCAATTCCTCTTGCAATTCACCCCTCTAAAATATATAGCAGGTTTCTGCCAAATAACTTTTACAAAAGCAAAGGAGAAAATTCACAATCAAGTCAAACTCTTAAAGTAGATGCAGCTTTTTTCAGTTGTATTTTAAATGCACTTCACAGGCATAATTCAATAAAGTCAAGCAAACAACCATAGACCAATGTTGCTTTTCAACTTTCCCTTATGTCTATAAAGAATTTCCAGTAAATATTCTCTAAATAACAAAGAACAGAAATAAATTGAACTCTACAGCAGAAATATAACTTCATGTCCTTTAAGAGGCTGTCTTACTTGTTATAAACACACATGGATTATGTTTCAATGGATGTCAGGGGCTGATTATAACTCAGAAATTGTCCTTGAGCAGCCAATAAATTAAAACCACTCTAACACAAAGACTGAGGGATATAGGATGGCTCAGACAATGGCTTCCTGAACATCTTCTTTTGTTTTCCCTTAAAGCCCCTGAAGCATTTAAGCCTTCTTTCAACTGTCATTAATGGGCAAGCCTTGAATTCAAATCATACTTAATGTAACCATCAGAGAAGGCAGAAAAGGGATGCTTAAAATGCAAAGAGACATTAATATGAAAAAGGCAAGATGAACAATGAGTAAAGGCTTTTCCCCTTACAGATGATGCAAAAACATCAGTCTGTTACCTCCACATCACTAAAATGATGACAGCAACAGTGAAAGCCCTTTAGACAGATGGCACAAAAATAAAAAACCCACCCTTGTTTACAGGCCCATGGCTGTATTCTTTTGTTCTTTCAAAATGTCAGGTTTACACACAAAGGATAATGCAGACAATTAAAAGGTCATTGAGGTTTCCTAACGGTTATTAAAATGTCAATCCAGACTACAAGCAATACAAATCCTATGAAATGGGGAGCAGTAGCAAAGAAACAGCAGAAAATAGCATCAGCTTTGTTTTCTAATAGCCACTACCCAGCCTGACACAGTGCATCTGTCTCAAGGAAGGCAAAGCTGTGCAGAAAAAGCTACAGAAAGAAATCTGCCTGTCCTGGTCACCACACTAATACCTCAGCTAATTGCTGGGGTAAGCTGTAAGCAGTGACAAACAGGACTTGCCTTCTGGTAGGCTCCCATTTGTATCAGAAATGTCAAAAAGTGTTTCAAAGCCGGATGATGCATTGCTTGTCCCCTCCCTTGCTAAAGAGCAAGGCCCTCCTTAGCACACACTGCTGCAGGCGCTGTCACCACTCCCTTCTCCCACTGCAGCTCTTGTGCCCTCAGCTTGCTGGAACGGGATCCTGAGCGAGAAGGGTCATTCCCCCTGTCCCTCCCTGCAGCCCGGAGAACGACTGGTGCTCCAGGGAGAGGAGGGCTACATCCTGCTGCCCGCCCTCCCTCCCTGCTCTCTGCAGCACTCGGTGACAGGCACCGCTGCGCAGTAAGCTGCAGGACACCCCTCCACAGGCAGCATGGAGGATTTCCAGAGCAGCTCACCAGGAGGCAATCTGCTCCACTTCCCCTGGCATTTGTGTAGGAGACTTTCTTGCGCTGCTCTAAAGACTTGGCACAAACCCATCCGGTTCATGTTTGCCAGCAAAAGGTGGTGTGAATTCACAGAGGCCCTTGCTAGGAACTGAGAAAACCAGCTCCCTAAACTGCAATTTAGGAATTAATCGTTTTTCTCCTGGACTTCAGCAATAAGTCATCAGGGTGGTAACTGATGAAATGCAGGTTTTGTTAATGACGAAATGTTAAAAAAGATAACTGAACAAATGGCACTTGAGTGTCCAGAGCAAATAGGTGAAAAAGGTTCTTTTGGCATTGCCAGAGAGGAGGAAGTTCACTTCTTACTCACCAATAATTACAGGAAGCAACCACAGCTGCACAATGAAATAAAGATAACAGTTTTATTAGGGGAGAGGATACATCCTTTGTTAGCAAAAAAGAGTCATTTATGGATAGAATCTAGGAAAATATATTTACTGCAGGACTCTTAACTTTTTCAGGCCATAAAGTGCAGAGAGGGAGCAGTATGATTCCAGCCAATGACCTCTGGTTTTCTCACATGCTACCCACTATTCAAGAGGTTAAATACCTCAGCACAATGAGATGCACTGAGTAGCAAAGGGAAGAGGAAAGTGAAGGTGACACATTTATTTTCAGCTCTGAAAGTTTCTTTTTGCTTTAAACAGCTTCTCCAGATGAGAAGTTATGACTAATAAAAGTGAGTCATAGGGTCATAGAATACTTTGGGTTGGGAGGGACCCTAAAGATTATCTGGTTCCAATCCCTCTGCCATGGGCAAGGACACCTTCCCCTAGCCCAAGCTGCTCAAAGCTCTACCCAGCCTGGCCTTGAACACTTCCAGGGATGTGACATCCACAACTTCTCTGGGCAACCTGTTCTGGTGCCTCAGATGGTCATAAAAAGCAGCACTTACAAAATATATCTGTGGGGATGTGAGGAAATGACCTCTATATCCCCGGCAAGTGAACTGAATAGTATATTTCAGAAAAGAAGTTAAAAAATGGCCTTGTCCTGATGAGAGGGCAGACACTGCAGTGGGGATAGCATGCTGTCGCTGGTTGATGTGGGCAGCAGTGAGCAGAAGGCTGGTCTGACCCCAGCCCTACTCAGTGGCCCCTGTGAACTTGGTGGCCACATTAGACAGGTGACCATTTGGAAAACACCTAACTACAGAGAAACAAAACACTGAAATCTTAGAAAATCATAGCAAGACTTCTGTCATGGCTGAATGCAGTTTTACCCATCACTGCCTGCTCTAACTCCCACGGGAATGGCAAATGATTCAGTTGAAGTCAGATTAATGACACTCTGCACTCAGTGTTGCATTCACAACTCTTTGAGGGGTGCACAGAACTCCCAGTCATGCTTTAATTCTTTACATCTGGGTCACCCAAATGATAAAATCTGCACCAAAGATTCTGGGCAGTGCTGCAAAGAGACAGAAAGAGCCTTTGTCATTGACAAAAGCAGTATTTGAGGCAGCCAAGTGGTTTATATTAAGATGCTTAAAATTTTATGTGTTTCTACTGTGAGGATTCAGGACTGGAACATGAACAAAGCAGTGTTGAGGAAACTACTCTCTTTATTTAAAAAAAAAAATCAGCAAATGTAGGAACAGATCAAAACTCGAAGCTTTTATCAGATCTCCCACATTTTCATGGTTCAGACAGGGCAAAACCTGGATTTGACTGTGTTCAGATTTTAGGAGACAACAGACCTTGGTTAAGGTACCCAGCCAGAATCTGGGAAAATTAAACTGAACTGCCTGAGTGCTCATCCTCCCTGCTCACCAAGAGCAGACAGAACAAACACCATCTTAAACAGGGCTTTGGATGGGAGACGAGGACAACATGGTGATGAAACAGAATGAACTACAATAAGTACTCCTTACCTAAATCATTGCAGCAATTTTTCAGTCCACCAGTTCCTTCAGCCAGCAATTGTTACACCAGCTAGTTATTCCCCTCCTGGCAGTAATTCTTTATTTCCAGTGGGGGTGTACGAGTCCCTGATCCCTGTGCTCCAAGCTTCTGCATCTTCCTGGCACCATGCAGTGACACGGTGAACAGTGTGGATTCCTGTCCTTGCAGCTGACCCCTCCAGTCCATCACTGCTCCATGCTGCTCCAGGTGCCAGCTCCTCCAGAGAATCCCTTGCTCAAGGATTCATTCTCATTAGTGCTCCATACCCACTCCAGTGCCAGTTTTCCTTGTCTCAACAGCTGCTTTGCAAAAGCTCCCCTTGCTTGTAAGATTAAGCACATTCCCTGATATCAGCAAAAACATCTTTGACTGAGACACTTTCTTTCCAAATAACCAAATCCATTACTACCTCTTAGCTTAGGGCCACTGACCCTCCAGGAATGTTACACATCACCAGTGTGTCTATACTCTGAAAAACCACCTCAGTATCAATATCTCTCTCATTTTAAGATGTAGAAAGTTCTCAACTGAAATTCTTCCCAAACATGACACGACATCATAAGAAATTTTAGACCCATTTCAGGCCTCCGTTGTGGTGCTTGGTACCCATTCCCCTTTCTCCTGCTGCAAACCAAGAGAGGAATCCTCCCTTTCTGGTGACTACTCTCAGCCTTTAACCCTCATCCAATGGGCTAACATCAAACAGATCTGAAAAACAGAGTTTGGTTCAGGGCCTATTCTGTTTTGCAAAAAAACAGAAACCACCCCAATACCTCACCATAGAAGTATTTCTATAAACCTTTCCTGCTCAGTACATTTTATGTACATTTATAATAGAAACAAGGTCTGAACTTCCTCTGCATTTCAGCATCCTGAAATGCAGTCTCTTACCCCAGTTTCCCATATAACACAATATAGTTGGTGAGATGCAGAGCTGAAAGAGATCAAAATAAACACTGTAGAGCTGCCCTGCTGCCAAAGTAATTCTGTCACAGATTTTAAAACAATAGGGAGCAAATAATTTCACTGCTAAAGACAGGCACAAAAAATAAATTAATGCAGGCTGGTGTTCTTGAGATACCAGGGGTGTTCAAGAAGGGAAAAATATGTAACAGTACAGATTGAGATTGGAGCACAAAATAGCCTCTGTAGGAGTAGAGCTCCTAATTTGCCTCCTGTCCATTAGTAGCTGCAGACAGGGATCAATTCCTGGTAACATAAATAAGGTCAGAAAAAAAAGGTGTCACAGACAGGTATATCACTGCTCATTATTGCAAGTGTTGCTCTTCCTTTCAGGTGCGCCCCTGGTTACTATGGGAACCCTTTGCTAATTGGAAGCACTTGTAAAAAATGTGACTGCAATGGCAACTCAGACCCCAATCTGATTTTTGAAGACTGTGATGAAGTGACCGGCCAGTGCCGCAACTGCCTGCACCACACCAGTGGGTTCAAGTGCGAGCGATGTGCTCCAGGGTACTACGGGGATGCCAGATTCGCTAAAAACTGCACAGGTATTGTCTGTAGTTCAGTACAGCAGAGCTCAGCAAAAGGCAGCACAGCATGGTCTGTGGATGATCTCCCAGAGATCAGAGGTGCCTGAACAGTTAGCAGACACCTGTGGCTCTGGGAGGCGGGTGATGGGATAATTTGGATGCCTGTTCAGTTGAATTATCCCAGGTGCCAGGGAAATATGAGTGAGTCTCAGACCCCAGACTCCAACACCTCTAGTGCCTGGGCACGTTTAATGTAAGCACTGTTGTGCTTGCATTAAACAGTCCTGAATCTTGTTTCAGATAAGGGTTTCTACAGGTTCTTTGGGCAGAGACTTTGTCTTTCTGCTTGTCCACACCATGACCACTCAGACTAATGGTGCTTAAAGACTTTAAAGTTTTTTTTACAGGAACAGGATCATCCTTCCCATCCTGACCCCATATCTACTCACTTTCTGCTAGTTTCCACATGGTAATATATTCTGAATTTCCTGAGTCTGTGTAATCTTGCTGTTTTCACACCAGAGACGACTGTACTTTCGGGGTCTGATAAAGTGCTGCCCAGAGCACCTTAGCAAAACATACCTGTACAGAGGGGTCACAAGGATTTATCTCCTCTAACATAGTTATTCTCCTGAGTTACATGGAGTTTGATCCAAACAGGGCTTTGACCTCATACCTTTTGTCCTTGCTTGGGCTCTGGGAGACAAGTTTACATCCTCTTTCCAAGCACTTAGGACCAGCCACCACTAAAGGCAAAATGCAGGTGCTCAGAGCAAGGACTTGGGACTCCCTTCCAACCTCTTTGGTAGGGGTTCCTCAAGGAGAAGAACACAAAGGAGGGAGACAAATCATTTCTAGCTCTCAGCCTGACTCAAAGGTAAGGCACACAAAGCACACACTCAGACCTCAGAAGTGCTCCAGGACCTCCACAGGTACAGAGCTCCAGGCCTCAGGGACTCAGCAATGTCTTGATCCTTCTTGCAACTCACCGTGCACTTGGACTTTGTTTTTTACTACCTTATATTAGAGTGTTTTAGGGCACACAGGATGGAGGCTGTGAGGATACTTGGTAATCAAGTGCCTTTTGTGCTGCTATCTTCATTTGTAGGGGGCCACATATGATGCCATGATGCCGCTACTGGTCCTTTCTGGTTTTATATTCTGGTGACAGAATTTGAGTGTCCATCTCCAGGATGTAACTCACATCGCTAAATCACCGGTCTGAATCCATTTATGCTGAACAGGACAAGATGGTACTCATGCACAGTGATCCCAAAAGCCAAAGCCATGTATCCAAACCAGCCAAAAAGGCATCAGCTGTGGGAAACAGCATGCCCCAAAACTCACCTCCTGCCTGGAATTAGGTAGCCAAGACATGCATGAAATTCAGCATGTCCGTGATTTTGAGATTGCAAAAGGAAACCTTGTTTATGAACTTCACTGCCTAACTCACTTCACCTAAGATGACTTAACTGGAGTTGTCCAGGAAGGGAATAAGTCCAGACTGGACTCCTGAATTCCATAAGGCAGGAGAAACACACACAGCACTTCAACTCTGCAAACTGCAGCAATCATGCCCTGGCCATGGCCAAAGCTTCGAGCACCTAAGAGTAACTTTGCCAGTAGTCTGAGAGTTACAGGGCATTCCAAGTGCCTAGGCAGGTTGTGCAATAAATGATTTTGGAAGGCATCTCTGCACATTCTGTTTTGAAACTCCAATCAAACTTTCCTTGCCTCAGGATAGTTTTTTTGCACCCTTAAGGAGGTACACAGGACTTCTTTATACAGGCTTTTCATGCAGACTATATATCAGTGTGGTAATTCTCTTTGTTAGCAGATTTCCTTGCACCGTTTGATCTTTGCTAAAAATAAAAAGTGCTTGGGCACTTGAATATGTTGTGAGAAGTACAACTTTTCTCTTTTCAGAAGTGAATTTAATCTTGGAGTTCACCCTAGCAAATCCTGATTTTGCAGTATTATGTTTCAGAGAATTACACACTTCTCGTTTCATCTTCATTTCTGCTGAGAACCACAATGTGCTGTACTTGACACTTCTGTGTAGATTGCAGTACATCAATACATCCATGATATTCAAACTATTTCTGTAGTTCACAGGGATAGCTTATACTTTGTTTGGCTTTATGGAACAATTAGCAACAATTTTTTAGAATTGATTCTAAAATAAGACAAATACCTTCTTTAAACTAAAAATACAGAAACAAAACTAGTGTAAGAATCAAGACAATCTGCATACATGGTTTCCACAGGTCATCTTAAAGGGTATATAAAACAGAAAAAGGCAAGAGAACTAAATGAACAAACAGCTCTATCAATTAAAAATCATGCTTTTTTTCTTTCAAGCAGAATACAAAACCTGGGTAGTAGTGAACGGTAGTTCTCAGCTGCTTTTTTTTTTTTTTTTAACACCACAACCTTTTAGCCTCCCTTCAAAACTCCCCAC